>PYSR01000098.1:0-123848 GCA_003049425.1 Magnaporthiopsis incrustans
CCGCGGGACCAAATTCCGGCCCCGCGGCCTATTAAAATTTCGCCTTTAAAAAAATAATTTCCCCCCAGGCCCGAATCCTTTACCCCGGTTAAACCTAAAAAGTTAATTACTATTATAATTTTAAATAACCTTTTTAATTTGGCCTTTAGCACCTTTAAACAAGCTAGCTACCGGTTTTTTAAAGCGAAAATTAAAGCGAAATAAACCGCGCGAAAATTATTTCCCAGCAAATAAAATAAAGGTAAAATACCGGAAGCTTTTTCCTTTTTAGCTCCCACGATAACGGCCCGGCTGGTTTTAATTTTAAGCTTAAAAAAACCTTTTATTAAATAAATTTAAAATGCCATTAATTTAACCGGAATAACCGTTAAAAACCTGTTAAATAATAACTTTAATAAATCGCTGGTTTGGGCCGGGGTTAAAATTATGGCCGGTTACAATTAAAAGCTTTTTTTAAAAGGCATTTCCATTGGCCCGGTTAAAACGAACTTCCCCCGCCCGTTTATAAACGTATGGGGCATAAAATTTATAACCCGGATTATAAAATTATATTAATTAAACACGTAAAAAGCAATAAAATTAATTTACTATTTAAAAAATTTATTAAATAAAAAAAAGTTTAAATTAATTATTATAATTAAATTTATTAACAAGCTTTAAGCTAAAATAGGAATAAACCCCGCCATAAAACCGTAAGGATAAATCCTAATCGCTAAATAAATTAACATTTTACGAAAAATAATTAAAAGGCTAGCGAATAACCAGGATATTTTAATTTAAGAAACCTGTAAAATGGTTCACGGCTGGGTCGCCCACGGTTTAAATTGGGAATTTATAATAAATTAAATTTAAAAAAAACCTTCCTTTAAAAGGCCCGGTGGTAGCATTTAATTTATAAATTAAAAGTTTAATGTTAACGTTTAGCGTAATAATGCATGGAATTTTTTAATCCTGTATATTATCGCTATTAAAAGTAAAAGTGCTAAAATGGGAGTATGTTAAAGGTATAATTTTTTTAGCCCAACATTAAAACACGCCCCCCCCNTAATATTAAAATATGCCCCTTTTTAAAAATAAAATTTAAAATTATTTATAAAACGTTAAAAACGGTTTAACGGCCATTAACGGTTTTATATATAAAAGGTTATAAATTAAAATTAATATAATTTACATTATAAAATTATATAAATATAATAATAAATTAAAATAAGTTTTTAAATAATAACTTGTAACGAAAAAAATAAAAAGTTATAAAATCGCGTGTTACGTTAACAATACGGCGCAACATTAAAACTTAAAACACTTTTTAATAACATATACCATATTTATTAAATTTTTTAATTTAACGGTAATTTTATTTTATTAGCATTTAAAAAATATTAAAATAATTAAAGCTATAAACTTTTTTTATGGTTTTTGCAGCACCCGTAAAGTAATAATTAAAAATTTTAACACATATCACCCAAATTAAAACATTGGGCAAAAGGTTATAAAACAGGGTAAAACCCTCCTGGAATAATTTTACCGGGAAAGGTTAACCCTTTTTAATTAACCTTAAATACTTATTCACGTATAAAAAGGGACGGTAAATTTAATTTTCGGCCTTTTAAAAGCAGCGGCGTTAAAAAGGTTACCGAGTTAATAATTACTGGTTTTTTAAAATAAAAATTAAAACGAAAAATCGGGATAAGCTAAACCCCGGGCTCCATTTTCCCCCGAAAAAAATAAAAAAAGTTAAATTTTTAATTATAAAAGCTTTTAAACCCCGGCCACCTTTTGCCATTAAATTTGCATAAATAAATAAAATAACGTGGCGGGTTTTTAATGCTATTAAAGCAGCTATTTAAGCATTTAAAATAATTACCAGCACATATAAGGGTGCCAAATAATAAATGTTATAATTTAGCACCTTTTAAAATAATAACCCAAATATTTTTAAAAAAAAATGCCTTAAAGTTAAAAAAGCTTATTATTAAAGCCTGGTTTAAAAAATAGGCTTTAATAATTTAAAATTAATTTTTAAATAGAAAAAACCGGTAAAAAATAAATCCTTAATTATATTATAAATGGGCTAAAAAAAGGTTAAATTAAAAAGGGCAATAGCTAAAGCTATAACCAATGCCGCTTTTTTAAAGCCTTTAACCATTACCCCAAGGATTATAAACGGGGCCAATAAGGTTAGCCAAAACGTTGCGGATTAAGTAACACTCCCTTTAAACATTTAAAAAGTTAAAAAATTGTACCTGGTATAAAAATTTATAATATTAAGCTTAAATGGTATTATAATTTAAATTTTTAAAAAATTGTAAAGCCCCGCCCTTAAAAAACACCTTATTACGGTTTATATAAGGGCTATCCGGTTGGGACATTTTTTAAACTTTTAAAAACGTGCTAAAATAATCACGTTATAAAAACCCGGTAAAAACCCAACCATAATGGGGGGTGGCGTTTTATTACTTTTTTATTAATTTTTAGCAAAAATTTTAAAAAGTTAATATAAAAAAGGATAATAATAACCGTTATTATTGGAAAAACAATGCCCCGGAACATGGTTAGCTTATTATTAAATAGGTTCGTTTAAAATTTAATTGCTAATTTAATAAACGATATTAATAAAACCCGAAAATAAAAAAAGCACGGCTTATTAATAACTTTTAACGTTAAATTCGCCTTTTTTTTAATTAACAAGGCCACCTTTACCGCCACCTTAAAAGTATAAAAATGGCATTTAAAAATAATAGCATTAACATTATTATTTATAAAAAATAAAATTTACCAATTTACCTGGCACGACAAAATTTTTTATAGCAATAACAAATTACCATAAAAATTTTCCTGGTTACCCATCCTTTTTATTTTAATTTTAACGGTAATAATTAAAAATAAAGCCTTATTTACCACCAATAGCACGTTTATATATATAAATAACATTACCCAGTACACGTTAAACCTTTTCCCAATTTCTTTTTTTAATAAAGCTATTTAACGCGTAAAGGAATTGTAAAACGATTTTACCCAGGCAAGTTTTTAATTAAACCCAAATAAAACCGATTTTTTATACAACCCGCCCGGGGGCATAAAAACGAGAAAAAAAATTCTGCCTATTAATTATTGTAAATTAATCCTTTAAAAAAAATAATAATGGTAAAGCATTAAATCACGTGATTTAAAATAACGTTTCGTTTTATAATAAATAAAAGCTTTAGCATTTTAATAAACGTACATATAAAAATTAATAAAACATTTAAATTTAAAACGTTTATAATTAAAATAAATAAAATTACCTAAAATTTCCTTTTAAATATAACTAAAACGTGGTATTAAATTAAAATTTTACCCACCCTTATATATAAATTATAACCGTTATATAAAGGTTTAAATAACGTAAAAAAAAAATCCTTAAAAAGCTTAAACGGGTTATAAAAGGACCATTTAAAGCGCTTACACCAGCATAAAAAACATTTTTTTAGCAAATCCGTTATTAAATAGCCAGGATTTTACAAAAAAAAATTTGGGGCAAAAAATTTGGGCGAGCGGTTAATAAGCTTCACACCCTTCCTAATAATTACCCGGTAAAATATAAGCTTAACTAGGCCTAAAACACTTAATTAATTTAACTAATAAATAATGCCCCCGATAAAACGGGTATAATATAAAACCCTATCCTTTTAAAGGGTAAAAAAACGGTAAAACTTTTCGGATTTAACCCCAGGCTAAAAAAGAAACAAAAACGTAAAAGCGACCCGGGACCACGCCTTTTACAAGCCAACCCGGTGACCTGGTAAAAAACCAATTAACCAAATAGCTTTAAATAAATTAGCTGGAACCAATCCAGGTCCTGGGTAAATTAAGCCGTTATAAACCGCGGCAAAGTATATATTTTTCTGGTAAAAAGTTCGGGACACGGTAATTTTTTTAAATACTATTAGCGATTTAATCACCGGTAGGAACCGTAATAAAATTGCATTTATGGCCTTCCCAGGAAAATAAGCCACACGAATAAATGCGAGCTCCGCAAGGTCCCGGCTTTATGGGTTAAAAGGTTGCCGCCAGCGCCCACCTGAATAAAAGCTAAATGGCAGCTACGAAAAAAAAACGTTATAGTTTGCACATAAATTAAAAGGGCGTTTAAAGCAACGGGTGTTTAATAAATTATAATCGTTACGCACGACGGTGTTAAAAGCATGGGAAAGCTTCAAGTGAAAGCCCCAAGGGATTCCAACGTAAAAAAGGAGGATTTCCCGGTAACGGAACCGGCAGGGCTGGTATAAAGGAACACAGGGCCCGAAAAATAAAAATGAGGCTGGGAACAGGGGTTTTACAGTTGCCTCGTGGTTATAACTTTCCCCTGTAAATTAATCCTCCAGAGCCGGCGCAATGCGGCTATATAAACTTGCTATGCTGACGCCGCAGGCACGTTTAAGACCCTTAGTGGAGGGTGCCAGACGGCATAAAGCACCGCGGTGCCTGTGCCAGAGGCACAGACGTTAATACGATTTTATTTAAACCTTTAAAGCCGGCGCAACGCGGCCATATAGAATTGCCCTGCCGCCGTCGCGGGCACGTTTAAGATCCGCTGTGGCGGATGCTGGACGGCACAAGCATTATGGTGCCGGTGCCAGGCACGGACGTTAATTCGATCTCTCTTTCTCTCTTTCCTGACCCTTCCTGCCGGTCCTTGTGGCTGGTCGTAATAGCCACCCACTAATATACCGGTAAAATAAAAAAAATTGCATAATACAATCACGGTAACCAATAGGATATAAAGGTGTAAAACTATATAAAAGCCGTAACGAACACCAGTAAAAAAAAGGTATAAAAAAGCAACAAATCGCCACCAAACTAACGCTAAAACTTTTAAAAAGGGAAACCTTATTTAAATTAATATAAAAAAATATAAATACGTTCAAGCCAACGGATAAATTTAACGAAAAATAAATAAGCCTTTTATAACGGGCCACGCGTAAAGCGGCCGCTATTACGGTACCCAAAAGAGTTTATTTTTAAAGTGAAAAGAAAAAAGTATCGTTAAGCTCCCGCCACGGGCTTGCAACGCGTTTTTAGGCGCCATTAGGCCGTGGCGCCGACATGGCGCAGTCCTGACGGAAATTAGGACCCATACACGGGCTAGGCCCGTAATATCCGCTCCTTTTTTGGCGCCAAAAGCGCCGAAAGCTTGCGGCGGTATGGGACGCGCTAGTTCCAATTGGGATTTACCGCTTTTGGGGGAAAGTAAAACGCATGGACCATATCCGGCCTTATATATAGGCCTTTTCCCTGCCCTTTTTCACCCTTGCGACTTTTCCTTTTTTTTCCTTTTAAACGATTTTAACGCTTCCTGTAAATGCTTTTTTTCCTAATTTGCAACGATATTATTACGCTTTTTTTATGGTTAATTTATTAAATTACAATTTTTATTATAGCAAATTTCTTTTTCCCGCCACTATCCCGTTATATACGTTAACGTATTCGTTTTTTTAAGCATTTTAAAAATATTTAATAAATTATTTTAATTTTATAATAATTTAACGGCATTTTATTAATTTAAATGTAACGTTTTAAGCAATAAAATATGTTTTTTTTATATTAATTATGTAATAAAAATCGTTAATTAATAACGTTTTTAAATATTTTTATAATACCGTTAAATTTAATATTAAAAAATATATTTAATGCTTGTAAAGAAATAAAAAAACGATATTTATATCGAGTTTATTTTTAACGCGTTACGCGGGGCCTTTAATAAGCTCGTGGCGGCCCGGGATTATATTTTTAAAATGGATAAATTTAAGGCCTAAAATTGTAATAAGCTTGTAAAATAGGCCGTGATTTATTTTAATAATGCTTGTGCTATTTAAAAAAAAGCTTGCAACGTTTTACCTTTTACGGTTTTAATTGCTGCCTTTACCATATTTAACGTGCTTATAAACATAACCTTTTTTTTAACGCCCCCTGAGCAAGCTCGTGGTAAAATTTAACGTGGAGATTTTTTATTAAATTAAGGTATAAAAAATATATAAAACCATTTTATACCACAAGGCTTTTATTAAACGAGCTTTTAATAATTTTGCCATAATTTTCGTGCTTAGCAGCAGCTTTGCCCATTTTTTAATTATTTTTAACGTTATTATTAAAAATCTGGGTGTTAGGCCCGAGCCCGAGCCCGAAAATGTCAAGCTTTCGAAAAGTAAAAAGGAAAAAGGTAATAAAAAAAAAGTTCCCGGCGGTTTCGTGGCAATCCAGCAATTAAATTTTACAATAAGCGATTTTTTATTATCGCAATAAAGTTAAAACCGAAATTTTTTATAGGGGTAGCATAACGGTTCCGTAACGTATTTGCAACGGTTTATTCCGCTTTTAACCGGCTCGCAGGCCTTTTTTTTACGCTATAAGTTTTAACGTTTTCATTTTTATTGCTTTTATTTACATACGTTAATTAATTGTTGTTAAAATATAGCGGGTGCACAAAGTGCATAGCGCTTATCACAGGGACCGACGGGTGCACGTTCAGTTGGGGTTAGGCCCTGCAATGCACTATTAGCGCTATGCAGGGCCCTTAAATAAGCTGTGGGTTACAGGCTTATTATTTTTTGGTAAAGGTAGCCAACTTTAATCCCTTATATATCCTCCGACATTAATACCGCGGGATTTGCGCGGGCGGGGGTTCCGGTGCTTTAACGGCCTTTCGAAAAATTATTTTGTATAAGGTTTGCAAAAAATTAACCCACGGCCACCAAAACCATTTTTACGTTAGGCCGATAAATTTAACTTGGTCGTGGGAGCGATTTATTTACGTGGCTGCCCTGCAGGGTAAATGACTTGTATCAGCCCGACTCCTGCAGGGTGGTTAATTTAGCTAACCCTTTAATAAAAAAGTAGTACAGGGTAAGCTAGGCCAATGCTTTAGTTTTAAATTAATTACATAATTTACTTTAACAGGTAGGGGTACAGGGTAGGGTACCCTGGTACATGCAGTAGTTATTTTTAACAATTGTTACCTTTTAAGTCGTATTCCCGTTATTAGCATCCGCCGGCTTATAACAAGCTTTAAATTTATTTAACGTTTTAATATTTGTTAATTTATATAAAGGTTTTTAAATAACATTTATATACCTTTTTTAAAAAATTAAACCCTTTTTCCGATTGCCCCGCCCCCGATATTAAATGCAAGCTTATAAAATATTTTTTACGACCTATTTAGGGGCTAGCACGCTTTTAACGTTTTAAATTAAAATTAGCAAGGGTTAAAAGTTATCCCGTTATTATAAAAGGAGCGAATTATTACTAATTAGCTTTAATAAATTTATATAAAAGCGGGAAAATACGCCCGTAAGCACGTTTAATTAAATTGCATAAAAATTAACCATTTTCGTAACAGTATATTTTTATGCAGCTATTTTAATTTATATAAAAGCTGTGGTATATTAAAAATTTTTAAATTTAATTAAATTTTATTATTTATTTGCAGCTGGAACGCGGCGCGCCGTTTTTAATTGGCGTTTTTTTATACGTTATTGCGTGGCTATTATAACCGTTTATACCAATTCCGTCCCTTTTTTTAATTGGCTTATAAAATTTTTTACCCGTTTTACGGGGGAGCTTTTTCGTGCTTAAAAAGCGATTTTTTAAATAGGATTAATATGGTACCTATAAATTAAAAAAAAAAAGGGGGAAATCTTTTTAATGTTAAAAATGGCCGGTTATTTAACGCTAATTAACAAGCCGGGAGCAGGTTGGGCTAATTTGTTTGCGTTAACGTGATAAACGTGCGAAAATAAATTTGCACTTTTTAATTAGCCCTTTCCGTTTACCGATTTATTTAAAGGTGGTAAGCCGTATTTAACTTTTATTTTATTTTAATAATTTCGTATATACGATATTAAAAATTACTAATTTAATTAAATCCTTGGTTACTAATAATAATAAATAGGAAATTATAATTTTGCTAATAATAATTTATAAAAATTTGAATATATTTTTCCGCTTTTATACTGGTAATGGCTAATAATATTACGTTTTTATTTAATTAGTTTATAATTATTATAAGGTATTTGGGATTTAACGGCAAGCGCTGGGGTAAATGCGTTATAAAATTAATGGATATTTTTAATTAAAAGCGGTTTAATACCGGTAACGGTTTTAAAAACCCCTGTTTTTTTTTATCGCTAAACCGTATTTTTACCGCATATGTTATAATTTTGCATAAACCGGCGGATTACCGTTTATATTTTTAATTAAAAATAACCACAAATTATTATTGCAATTGTTTTATTGCGGCCGCAATATTTCGTTATTATAAAATTATAAGCGTATTATATAACGTAAATGGTTAAAAGTTTTTAATTAGAAAGTTAACGGCAATTTTAAAAATAAAAATGGTTTTAATTTAACGAGCATTTTATAAAAGTTATTTAAAGGTTCAAGTTTAAAGGAAAGTTTTTTTTTATTATAATGCAGCATTTCCCACGCGCTGTAATATTAAAGGTCGTTTATTACCCCCTGATTTTATAAGGCTGTTAATATAGGATTTTTAAAAATTTCCCGTCTTTAAAAAATTTTTCCCCCATTTTTTTAGGGAAAAATAAAGGAAAAAGTTGTACCAAGCATATTGCAATTTTAAAATTTGCTAAAAAAAGCCCTGTTTTTTTTATTAAAATAATTAAAAAATGGCTTTTTATTCTTTTATTATTAAGCCATTTTAATATATCCTGTTTTTATTGTAATAATGCATCGGGTTTTTAGTTAAACCGTTTTAACCGGTGGTAATTTTTAAAATTAAACCGGAACAATTTAATTAATTGGCGCATTTATTATTTTAATAGCTGCCGCGCCGTTATAAAATACCGGAAATTATTATGGTTAAATAAAACCGTAAACGTATCGGTTACGCTGTAAAACCTTTTTTCCCATTTTTAAAGGCGTGAATAATATTAAATAATTTTTTATCGTATATAAAGTAATTGCTTTTTTTTTCAAAAAAAATTTTTACAATATATAAATTACTGGGTAAAAATGTTTTTTTCGGGCCGTATTAAAATAAGCAAACCTTAATAACGTACTTTAACAAATTGGTTTTAATTACGGTAAAAACGTTGGGATTTTATTATTATAGCACTGGCATTTTAATAAATGCGTGGCGTAACTGCGTAAATGTTTCCGTTTTTTTATTGCCTTATCGTTACAGGGCGTTTTTTTATAAGGGTAATAAACTCCGGGTTATTTTTAAAAAAAAATTTAATAAATTACCGGTAAAAGTGAGCAAATCCGATAAAGCTACGGACCCTTTTTACCAATAATAACGCTTTTTATTTAAAAATAACTTGCACCTTTTCCGGGTTAATTTTAATTTTTATCCCAGCTTTAATAATAAATTTAAAATATTTTACTTGCGACAAATTCGCATTTATTTAAATTTAATTAAAGCTTTATTACTTTAAAACAAATTAGCACCTTATTTATTTAACGGTATTAATTATTTTAAAAGCCCGTAATATAAATAAAAACGTTATTTAAATACGTTAAATAACATTTATCCAGCAGCCTTTTAACGCCTCGTTAATATATTATTAAAAGGTTGCGGGGGCCCCCGCCAATTTTATTAGTATAACGAGCCATTTAAATAAGCCACAACGGATTTTAAAAGCCGTTTTTCATTTTTCCCTTTCAGTTATACGTATTTAATAAAATGCCGCGCGTACATTAAATTTAATAAATTATATAACGTTTATAAAATTGCATAAAATGTTTTAAATTAAAAGTAAAAAGTAACGGTTTTATTAAGTTACTTTATTAAAATCCTAATAATTAATGTAAAAATACAGGCCTTTATTAGGTTTTTTTATAAAAAGGACGGGAGCCCCGGCTGGGAAGCGGCTAGCTTGGACCCAGCTTTTAACAAGCATTTCGGTAAGCACTTTCCAAAAGGCTAAAAGTTTATCCCGGAATATCCTATACAGGGGTCCCCAGGGCATTTTCGCTTTTTTTCCTTTTTAAAAAGTTAAAAGGATTTTATGGTTTATTTTTTTGCAGAAAGGGGGCAGCTTGTTTTTTTTTTTTATAATTTAACGTGTTCCCGGACCTTAAAAGGGAATAAACGGTTAATTTTCCTTAAAATCCGCTTTTTTTTAGCGTTAATATTTTTTAAATGTTGGCAAGGGTTACAGCAAATATTAATATTTTAATTTGGTTATTACGATACGTTTTTTTAGCTTTTATTTTAAAAGTTGCAGCGTATAGCTGTTTTATTTTTAAAATGCGTTAAATTTTTGGGATTTTTTTCCAGGCATTTAAAAGTTTAACTTTTAAGTTTTTTACGGCTTTAATATAAATTTACCTTTTTATGGCAATATAATGCACGTTTTTTATTATTATTCAGGGGTTACTTAAAATAAATAAATATTATAACCCGGGTATTACGTAAACGAAAAATAATTGCTTGTAATTTTTAATATTTACCGTTCCGTAAGCTATTTTTATAGTTTCCACTTTTTAAAACGCTTTAATGGCGCTTCCTATTCGCCGCGATGTTATGGCAATACGTTAAAATTTATTAAAACGGGTAAAAAATAACCTAACAACGGCGTAATATAAATAACCCATATTTATTAATACTTTTATTAAATAAATGCTATTAATTATAACGTATATTAATAGGGTTTGCCATTTATTCGTTATTTCGCCTTTTTAATTTTACCGCCTATAAGCTTTTTTTATTTTCCAATCCGATTTCGTTAAAAAGCTTTTATTTTTTTTTAAATTAAACTTTACGATTATTTTTTTCTAATAAAAGGGCCATGGCCTGCTGGTTTACGGCGGCTTTGCGGGGGCTTTAAAGCCGTTTTACCGCGCGGTACGGGCAATTAAAAACCTAATATTCGAAACTTTCGCACCGCCGGTAACGCTTTTTTTTAATTCGTTTTTTAAGCTTTTTTTTTAATTACCCATTTAGCTTTAACAGTATTTGCCGCGGGCTGGGTCCCTTTTTATTGCAATCGGGTTGCGGCGTTTATTTCCATTATACGCCTTAACTTTTAAAAAGGCAAATTATAACCGTATTGCGTTATTAGTTTAATTATATGCCAATTAGGTTTAAAAATATAAAATATAACCTTTTTTTAAACGTTAATATTTTATAAATTTATTTATAATACGTTTTAAACATTTTACGGTTAATTAAAAAATTAGCTAACGATTAATTTAAAAAGCTTTTTAATTAATAAATTTGCATTTAAAGGTTTTAATTTAATTTAACATTTTATAAAAGCGTTTTAAATTTAAAATAATATTTAAAAAAAGGTTAAACGTTTTAACGAATGCCTTATAATTTTTATTTTATAAATTTAACCCGCCCGGGGTTATTATAAATCCGATAAAGGTAAATTATTAACTAATTAAATTAAAACTGGTAATTATTACTGCTACAATTGGCGTACGCCCGGACCTGCGTTTATATGCTCACGTTAAAATATAAAAAAATAACGGCCTAACGGGCTTTTTAACCCCTTATTTTTTAAACGTTAAGTTAAATTTTATTGCGTATAGCCAATAACCATGCTATAAATAAGGCACGGTTTTTTTTAAAAGGTTAAAATTATGGCAACGCTTTCCGGTTTTTATTTTAATCCTTCCCCTGTTCCATATTAAGCTTGGGCCATAGCGTTAAAATTGTAACAACCGTATTGCCCGCCGCAAAAAGGGCAAAATTTAAAAGGGCCGGGATAATTATAAAAAATGCGGGTATTAAAAAGGTTCGCCCGTGCATGGGTTAAAATAATATCAAAAAATGGCAAATTTGTCGCGTTATATTAAATAGCTTGGCCCAAGTTATTTATTTTTTAAATTTAGTAAAATTATTAATTACCGTATTTATTAACGCGTTAATGCGGGCCGATAAAAAGTTTGCCGGTAACGGAGGCGGTTTAAAAAGCGCGGGCGGAAAAGTGGGTGTTCCTTTTGGGGCCTGGGCTGGGTCCATACGTTATCGTTTTAAGCCCTCGGCGCGCCCGCGTGAGCTTTAACGTTGCCGGGTATTTAAAAAAAAATTTAAAAATATATAACGGACCACGCGTAAAACGGCCGCTATTACGGTACCTAAAAAAGTTCATTTTTAAAATGAAAAAAAAGTATCGTTAGGCTCCTGCCACGGGCTCGCGATGCGTTTTTAGGCGCCATTAGGCCGTGGCGCCGATATGGTGCAATCCCGACGGAAATCGGGACCCACACACGGGCTAGGCCCGTAACAAGCTTTTCCAATTATAAAAATATATCCCAAGGCTTTAGCTGTTAAATTACCGAAATAATACAACCTTTTCCCCATTTTTTATACGTTTCTAATTTAAAAAAAAACCCCCGGGCCTACCGGAACAGGAGGTAATAAATAAAAACCATAACAGGCGAGCGGCCGGCGCAATTCTAGTAAAAAACGCAAATAACCCCAACGAAAAGCCGGTAAAAAATGGCATTTTAATAATATCATTAATTCCAGGAAAATAAACGGCAAATTACAGTATAAAGTGAAACAGCTAACCTTTTACAAATTAATATAGCAGCTAAACACCAACCTAAAAGGGGCAAACCAGGTGATAAAAAACTTTTATATTAAATATCCTAATAAACCGGGCCCATCGGAATAATGGCACGATCCAGGTAAAACATTGGCATAAAATCCAAGCATTGCAGATTTCGTACAACGGGTAAAGGAAAAAACTGCAGTATAACGCCAACCGAAAGGCAGGTTTAAAAAAAATTAAAAATAAAACCCTAACCCATAATAATAATAACAGCATAAAGTAAAAAAAAACGGAAAGGAAACGAAAAAATAACGCAAAACGAACGGACCAACCGGGGCAAGCCAGCCCCGGATTATATGGTTAAACTAATTACTTATAGATTATCGGAAAAGGGGGCGCATGCCGGCGGCCCCCCGGGAAACCCAGAAAATATAAAAAATATAACGCCGGCAAAACGCTGGAAAGCCGCCGCCATAAAATCACGCAGCAATAGTGGCAAAATGCGCGCGAAAGCGCGCAATAAATCGATCTTAACGGCGTATCATTTACGTTACAGTGCTTTAATGCACCGGTTTAACGATGGGTATTGCGAATATGCGTTTTAGTATTAATAAAAATGTTAATAAGCTTAATAATAGCCCAAGTCATGGCAATATAAGCGCTAATTATAAAAATATAATAATTTTCGGAATTATTTTCCGAGGGCGCTTTAACAGGTATAAATTAATAACCCTTATCAATAAATAAGTTATAACTAATAATTTAAAAAAATTTAACGGCGCTAATAAGCTTAACGAAATTATAAAAATTGCCGTTTATTAAAACGACGGGTTAAACAACGGAACGTTAACGAATAACAAACTATAAATAATAAGCAAAACCCTAACGGACCATAGCGCAACCCACCTTTTTATATAATTTATACCTGGTAAAGCACTGGTTATAATTAACGAAGGTCCCAATTTTATTGCAACCACCCGTTTAAGGACAGGAAAAGGCCATATCCTTATAGGAATTAAAGGCGCCGGCGCCGGCGGGCCGGGCAAGGGCGCAATTGTACTTAAAAATATAAATGCAAAAGCAGCATATGCAAAAAGCGCATAAAAAGAGATTATTCCAAATAAAACCGGAAATGCTTTAAATAAAAGCCACCGGGACGCTGGTAATAATGAAAAAATTAAAAAGGACGAAATAAAATATTAAAACGTTAGCAATGCAATAAAAGTGCGTTATTGGAAAAAAAGTAAAAAAAAATTATTAATAATATATTAATTAAAAAGTGGAAAAAAAAGGAAACGCAAAATTTTTAAAAAAGAAAATAAAAAAAGGCGGGATAAAAAAAAGCGATAAAAGCGGAAGCGCCCGGAAAAAAGGAGCAAAACAGCAACTTTTTAATCGGAAAGCAACACCCAATTACCAATTCCCACACGCCACGATGCCATACAATTGGCAACGCAACGCTAAAAATACGATGCCACGTGATAACCCACGTAAAATAAGCAATAGCACGGCATTAATTAGCAGTTAAAGAACCAATTGCGGTTTTAATGGGGGGTATTGTCACGGAACCAGCCCGCACACCTGTATTTAGCCAATGATCCGCCGGCTCCCTACGGGGCCAGCGGATTTTCTCCCTCGTGCAATAACAAATTTTCAACCTAGAACCCAGCTGCAGCGCCGTAACAACAAGGTTAATGCATTATTAAAAACATACACGATCCTGGTATAAAAATTAAACGGATCGTTAATTTTAGCATAATAAATATTCGTTAAAACGGTCATATAAAAAAATTTAAATAAAATTTAATAAATCCGTAATTAATTGGCTCATGGCCACCAGGCGATAATTAAAACCTGGAAATGGTTGCGGCAGCACCTTAGATTTATTAAAACCAGGGCCGCAGTATAAATAATAATTAAAAATTGTAAAAGCTGTGCTAAAAATAAGGCCAGCAGGTATAAATTTTACGGGTTATTTAACCCTTGCCAGCATCCAGCCAGGCATGGTAAAGAATTACGATAAATTTCATAATTAAATTATTCAAATTATAAAAGCTTTTAATAAACGTTTAATATAATAATATTTTAATAATAACAAACAGGTTTATTAAATAAGCTTTATTTTTACCTTATAAAAAAGCAGTAACGCTATTAAACTAGCGTACATTTTTATTAAAAACGTCATTGCAAAGCACGAAACGCCTAGCCGTATAATTATAAATTAAAACAAGCTATTTACTGGCAAACTTTAAAAATTTTAACGGATAAACACGGGGTAAAACGTGCATTATTTAAAACTTATTATTTATAAACGAATAGGCAAATTAAACGAACGAACTAAATTATAAAATAATATTTACGTGTTGAAATATAACGGGTGCACAAGGTGCATAGCGCTTATCACAGGGACCGACGGGTGCACGTTCAGTTGGGGTTGGGCCCTGCAATGTACCACTTTTATAACGCCAAGGAAAATTAAAAAGGGCATTTGAGCCATTGGCGCCCCCGGTTAAGGTACCGGTGCCACGATATTAAAAACGACCCCCGCGCAATCCAGCGCCGGAAAGCACACCAGCAGCGTTTATTAGTACGAAAAAAATGGAATCCATGCGTTTAACGCTTTATTATCGAAATAATGGAAAAATTACGACACTTGGCAAACCTTTTAAGCAATCAAACAAGGAAAAAAATTAGCAATTTGCTAATAAACGATATAATTAAACCGATCGAATAATATTAAATTAATAAATTGGTAAAAAATTTTAAATCACGCATGGTTAAAAAAATTAAAAAAATAAATAAAGCACCCTATAAAAAGTTAAAATTTATAATTCAGGGATATAATAATTAAAAAAAAGCAACGTTATTTATATAATTCCCGATAATTATGCAATACAATTAACATTTAATCCTTGCGCTTATATTAACCTTCATGGGCCATTAATTAATAATTTAAAATATTAATTAAATATATACCCAAATTAAAACCGAGCTGCAAAAAACCGTTTACCTGTGCCTTTTTAAAAAATTGCAGCACAATTACCCCCCAGGAACCCTTTTTAATTTAATTAAACCGCTTTATAAATTGGCTAAAGCGGGATTGCATTAATTTATTACCTATTAAAAATATTATAAAAAACGCTTAAATTATTTTACGTTAAATTATAATCCGTGCTTGCTTATTTTAAAAATCAATAAAAGCTTTAAAATTATCAGCATATAAATTAATAACACGTTAAATTTAAACAGCAAGGAATTTATGGAAAAAAAGGAAATAGCGCTTTAAAAAGCAGGCTTTAAGGTAAAACCGAGATCGATTTTAAATTCAGGGAATAAAGGCCATTTTAACGGTTGCAAAATTGCAATTGGAAAAACGGTAATTCGTATACAGCAAAAAGGATAAACAAATTGGCTTAAATTTGTGCCCTATAAAAACGACAGCACTTAATAACAATACGTCGTCCAGCGCGCACAAAGGGCATATATTAGCTTTATATACCAGCTAAAAGCCGCATTTAATTATTTCGTGGCAGCGTAAATTAAAAAACCTTTAAATACAAATGTTACTAAAGTTAATAAATGCATCCGTTAATAAATTGCCAAAACAAATAAAGGTTTTAATTACATGCAATTTAATTTAATAAAAATAAAATTATTTATTTTCGTGAATGGTTTTTTTATTAATAACCAGGACCTTAACTTATAAATTGGCGTCCTGGTTATGCTTGGAATTAAAAACGCTATAAAGCAGGAAAATAGCTTTTAAATCACTGGAAACATATTTTATTAAAACTTTATTAAATGTGAAAAGATAACGCGCAGCGTTTTTGCTAATAAAATTTACGGCATGGTTAACAGGTTTAACACGGGCTACGTTTTTAAAATTACGCTTGCAGCGATTAATAAAAGGTTAAATTTACCTTTATATAATTTAATAATTTGTACCAATAATTTTTTTTATACCAATGCCTCGTTTAGCTTGGAACGATAACGGAAAAGCGTTTTATAATAAATATTATAGCTTTTCGTAAATCCTATAAGGGTAAAAAAATCGATAAGGTTTAATAAATCGTAAAAGCAAATAACCTTATAAACGTTATAATAAAAAACCTGTCAAATAAAGCTTTAAAAAATTTAATTAGTTTAAACGTAACAATAATTAAAATTAAAGGATAAATAAAAGGAATTTATAAAATAAAAAATGTTAAGGGTTGCAATAAATTAATTTTTTTATAATAAACCTTAAAAATATAGCACGATAAAATATAGAACCAAGCTCCTTATAATTAAAGGGACCAGTAAAATAATATAACGCAAAAAAACGATAAACCCGATTTTATAACCGCGTTTTTTTAAAGCCTTTTTTATTTTTTTTATTATTATTATTATCACGTATCCCCATTAAAGCCGCAGCATCCCACATTTTTAAAGCGGCCGCTTGGCCCGCAGCATTACGCTTTGCTCGCGTTATTATAAAAAATTATTATTTGCATTGGCAAATAAATTACCCTTATTTTTCTCGGCCAGGATTAGCATTATTTTATAAATGGTTCGCCATTTATTAAATTTTTACAATTAAATAATCCATATTAATAAAGTGCATTTTAAGCTTTTAACCGATGGAATAAAATATACAACCTTGCGGTAAATTCCCTTGCCCTAACGCTATACCGCAAAAAAATTAAAAGCCGGACGTAAAATTAATAAAAAATTAAAATAATTATTAAATCGATTTAACAAATAAGCTTTTAAAAATTGGAAAATTTACATGGGCTTGCACGTATGGCCCAAAGCGCACAGCTAATAACGCTTTTTACTTGGGATTTAATCCCGATAGCCATTACCATCGTTAAGCCCCAACATTTTGCCCGTTAAAATTAATTTAAAGCATTTTAAACAAGGGATTAATTGCAAATCCCCTTTTTTACTGCGCCTATCAAAGCTTAAAATGGATGGTTTAAAGCTTTTATTTCCTGTGATGGAACGATCGGGAGTTTTAAAAATAACCTTGCCCTTGCCCTTATTTCTTTTAAGGGTTTTAAGCTTAAAGCGATTTTTAAACTGCTAAATGGTAATATTATCCTTTATTAAAGCGATTTATTAAATAGCTTCCCATTTTGTTAAAACCCGCGCCAGCACCACGACCTTATCATTATCTTTTTATTTTAATAGCCCTGCGCTTTTAAAAATCACGGAAACGCCAATCCGGCGCGCTATTCCCTTTCTTTTTTTCGCACCGTTACGGCCGGTATTATGACCTGCCATTCCCTTATTAAATAAAAATCCGGATTCCGGATCCGGCATTTTCCTTTATTAAATCTCCTTTATTTAATGCTTCCGGAAATTACATGGATTACCGGAATAGGCATTCTAAAAAAGAGGAAAAGGACTTATGGCGCCGCGCATAAAAAAAAAGAAATGCCGGTGTTGGAATAGCGTTTGTATGCGCGTGCGATTAGAAAAAGGGGGATCTTTAGGGGAGGTAGCGGGACCCTCCGGGTCCCGTGCCCTGTCACCTAACGATCGGGGGATCGCCCTTTGGGCGATCGCCTCCCTGTACATAAGGCCTAATCCAAGAACCTACTTTTGACAGATAGATCCTTTCCCTTTTCATGCACAACTAGAGGACCGTTTCCCTGATTACAGAGATCATTGTTCATCACTTTTAAAGAGCTCCGAGCCGTTTGTAAACAGGAGTACCCACTCCTACCAACAAAAAACCTTATTAGCAATAATTACCAAGCACTTTTTTTAAATTAAAAAAATAATTTAATAAAAAATAATAATTAATAATAATAATTAATTATAAAATAACAGGAAATTATTTTTCGTTAAAACCCGTAAAAAAATACGGCATACCAACACGTTGGAAATAAAAACTATACGATTTTAAACCCGTAAAAAAAAGCCGGTTACTTACAATAAAAAGTAAATCGATATCGAAATTAATTATATCGGATTTTAATTCCAGGGATAAACCTGTTCAATTACTTTTAACGTTATAAAAACTGGAAAAAAGGATTTAATTTTAAATTTTTTAGCTTAGACAGGAAAATCTGTTAATAAATTAGGTTTTAAAAAAAATTTAATAGAGGAAACTATTAAAAACCGAAAAAGCCTAACAGTTACAGGCCCCGAACAATGTGCAATTCGAGTTAAAAAAAAGGTAATTATAACGTTAGCAAAATATGGCAATTAACCCGAAGCATTAATATTATACAATTTAAACCCAATTAAATTAAATTTATTATTATAAATATTGGTTATATTGGTTAAAATGCCATTAAAATATTACAGGTATTGGAAATTATTTAAGCCGCATTTAAAAACAGGTTTGCCAAAATATAAACCATATAATTACAAGATTAAATTAAAAAAAAGGTAAAATTTAATTATTAAAAGCTGTACCTTTTAAACCTTAAACGATAAAAATTATTAAAATAGCAATTAAAAAAAAATTTAAAGCTTGGCCTTATCCGACTGTTAAACTTTTTTTATAAAATATAAAATTATAATCGTTTTTTTTTAAAAAAAAACGGAAAAAAACAGATATATATCGACTACCGTTCGCTAAACGAATAAATAATAAAAAATCGATATCTTTTACCGTTAATTAACAAGTTATAAAATAAATTTAATAAAATTAAATGGGTCACGGTTTTAAAGTTACGTAAAATTTACAGACTATTAAGGATTAAAAAAAAGAAATAAATGGAAAATTGCTTTCCGGACCAGTTTAAGCCTGTATAAATCGTTAATAATAACTTATAAATTTATTAACGCTATAGCAATTTTTTAACAATAATTAATTATATGTTACATAAATATTTAAACATTTTCGTTTTGCGTATTTTAATAACATTTTAATTTTTTCGGAAATTAAAAAGCAATATAAAAAGCATATTTACAAGGTTTTATAAAAATTATAAAATGTAAAGCTTTTATTAAACCCAGAAAATGTGAATGGTTTATATAAGAAATGGTTTTTTTAAATTATATAATTACGCCAGGAAAAGTACGAATAAAACTTAAAAAGGTATAAACAGTTAAGGAATAGCTTAAACCAACCAACGTTAAAAAAATTTAAAAATTTTTAAAAATTTTAAACTTTTATTAATAATTTATTTAAAATTTTAACGGTAAGGCCATATCATTTACGAATTTTATTAAAAATAATACCAAATTCCATTGAAAAAAATAAAAATAAATGGCTTTTAAAAAGTTAAAAAATATAATGGCTTAAAGCCGGTACTAATAGCACCAAGCCCGAAAAAAACTTTTAAATTTAAAACAAATTTATTAAATTTTGCTATTAGCGGGCATTTTAAATAACGAAACGATTAGGGCAGGTTGTACCCGTGCGTTTTTTTATAAAAATTAAACAGATTTAAAATTAATTATTAAATTTATAATTAAAAGCTTTTAATAACTATTAAAACCTCAAAAAAGTGGAAAATGTACCTATGCGGTGCTAATTACCAGGTAATAATCCTTATAAACTATAAAAATTTTAAATAAGTGATAAATTTATTAAAATTAGTACTTACAGGATTACGATATCCGTATCGTGATATAAAAAGGGTCGAAAAACGAAAAAACGAACGCTTTTAGCTAAAAACCCGATTGTTAAATTAACGCATTATTAAAAACATATACGATTTTAATAAAAGGGCCAAACAGATTATTGGTACCAGTACAGCAGGTATTAGCAAAAACCATCGTTTAAAAAATAAAAAAATAAACTTTTAAAAGGATTTTAAAAAATCCATAGGCTGCTGGTCCATGGTTACTAAAAAATAACAAAAATTTAAAAATGGCTGCAATAATACCACAATTTTAAAAAACACGGGCCAAAGTTTAAAAAGCAATTAAAAATTATAAAAATTGTAAAAGAAATAAAACTAGCAAATATAAACTTTATAAATTGCTTTAATTATTAAACACGTTTAATCAGCTATAATAAAAAATTATAATAAATTTTATAATTAAATTTTTTAAATTAAAAAAGCTTTTAATAAACGTTTAGTACGATAGCATTTTAATAATAATAAATAGGTTTATGAAATACGCCTTGTTTTAACATATAAAAAAAGCAACAATACCATAAAATTGGTATACGTTTTTATTAAAAACGTGATTGCGAAATACGGAACGCCAAACCGTATTATTACAAATAGGAACAAGCTATTTACAAGAAAATTTTAAAAGGTTTTAACAGTTAAATTTAAGGTAAAACACGCCTTATTAACAGCTTACTGTTACGACCAAGCCACAGGGCCTGGGGGAAAGGGTCAGGAGGGCTAACAAGGGAAAAACCTAGCATAACGCCTCATACCCCGCTCCAGGTTGGCTAACAATTACGTAACTTACCCCGCCATAAGGGTAATATATCTGATATTAACATATTAAACATATCACTATAATATTAACATATTAAACATATCGCTGGGATCGTAAAAGTAAATTCCAGCATATAAAAAGGCTTGGCCTTCCGGTTAAAATAGCTTTAATTAAAGCTTTAGCATTAATTAACTTAAGTTAGCTCCAGGACATTCCCTTAAGCAAACAATTAAAATTATTATTTTACCAACCCATTTTAAACCACGTGCAAGGCGACCTTGCAACCAGCACTGCTTAATTACCGTTTTTAAATATCCTACCCTTAAAAATAAAAAGCTTATTTATAACATTTTAATTAATCCTGTTTAGAATTTACCGAAAGTAAAAAAGCAATAATTATGGCAACCGTTAAAAAAAGGAAAAGCTTTAAAAAAAGCCTTTTTTTAATTATTTCCATTATAAAAGAATTATTTATAACATTAAAAATTTAAAGCAAGCCGCACAAGCCTTTACGGCCATGTTTACCAATTTTGGGGCTGTAACCTAACAATTAACAGCAATATAATAAATTTTTAAGAAAGTAACTAAAAATTTAAAAATGCTAACCTAACAAATAAATATAACGAAAATAACCAAATAAATTACAATTAAAAGGTTTAAATTGCTTCACTTTAATAAGTTTAACGGAAAGGATAACAAACAATTTCGCCTTTTTTTTACGGATTACGAAACTTATTTTATATTTTATAGCCGGGAATTCCCAAATAACATTAAAAAGGTTGTATTTACGGCCACGCTTTTAAAAGGTAAAATAAAAAAATGGTTTTATTCCAAACTTTAAAACGTTATTAAAAAATTAAACGCTTTTAAAATAAACATTTAGCAAAATTTTAAAAATTGGAACAAATTTAAAAAAAACCTTGCCAATATTTATAAATAAATAAACAAGCAACAGGTGGCTAAAAAGGAGCTTAACCAATTTATTTAAACCGGATTATATGCAATATTTGCGGCGGATTTTAAACGCATTACTGCAATTTTAAATATAATTTAAAAAATTAAAATACATCGGTTTTATATTAAATTTAAACCTAAGGTTAAAAACGACCTGGTTAAAATAAAATGGCTAAAAGGGTTCATCCCGTTCCGCGAACTGGCGGTTTAAACTAGCAATTAATTATAAAATTGCCAATTTAAAAAATAAGGCCCAAAACTTAAACCCTTTAAAAAAGGGAAGCAATAAAACAATTTAAAGCCAAATTAAAAAAACCGAAACGCTGCGGCCGTTTATTAATAGGATAAAAAACGGGTTAAATAAAAGGATACTAAAAATGGGAAATGCTTTAAATGCGGTAAAAAAAAGGCACGTAAAAAAGGATTGCCTTTAAAAAAATAAGCAGGCAGCCATAACCGTGCCCAAAATTACGCCAATAGCTTACCTGGTAATTAGCAATTTATGCCCAGGATTTAATTACTTTTAATGCGACTATTTTAATAACGAATGCTACATTTACAAATTTAAAAAGGATAAATCCGGATAGTATTTAACCCGGCCTTAATACCGATAACGGCAAAACCGGATAATTGCTATAATAAAAAATACGGATATTAAATATAATTTTAATAAAAAACCGTACGTAATTAACAGCCCCATATCGTTAAAAAAAGGGAAAAACAGGATTGGTAGGATTTTTATCGAGAAAATTTAAAACCAGCCCCTAAAGAAAATATAAAAAAACAGGTTTGAATTACCATAATAATAACCTTGCAACAGGAACGCGAAAACCTGCGTTAATATTTTACCAATTTAGGAATTATGCAAGCCCTAATGGCATAAAAAACGTATCAAACATATTGGTATAAAACCTTAATAAAATTAATAATTTTAGCATAAATGCTAAAATTAAAGCAAAAAAGCTGAACCAATAACCCTTGGGTTAAATTTATATGGCACAAGCCATGCAGCAAAAAGTATCCGCCTTATACCAATTGTTCGCGGGAGAAAGGGGGTCCTGAAAACCGCTCCCAATCCTTTCATAAAACTAAAAAATTGCTTTCCTAAAAAGGAAAAGCTTTAAATCCGAACCAAAGCTAAAAAAAAACGTTTTAAAACATTATATTACCCGATAAAATAAACGGGACCTTATTTAATGCTATCCCGGCTAATAACGATTAAAAAAAACCGTTATCCTGGTTTTTAAATAATTAAAAAGTTAAATATTTAAAGGCAAGCAAAATAAAAAAATATTAAAACCCATGGAAAAAAAAGGCACGGTTAAATTGTAATAAAAATTATGCAAGTTTTTAATTAAACAATTAAAAATATTAATAATTATTTTAGGCTAAATGCTTTTAAATAAATTGCGCGCTGCATATGGGTAAAAAGCTAAAAAATAACTTTTTTCCTTAACGATAGGAAAAAAAATTACGAACTTATCCATGCTTTACCTTTCAATTACCGGATTGGGTAATCCGGACCTAAAACCAATTTTTTACCACATTTATCCCGGATTTGAAGCATTTAATGCTTTATGTTACAGGCACGTTTAAATGGTTTAAATGCAAAGGTTTTAAATGTAAGGTACATATATATTAAAAAATAAAGGCATGGCACGATAAACACGCTTAATTTTAAATATCACAGGACCTTGAAAAAGGGACAAAAAAACCGTTAACGCTAAAAAATTAAGGGATTTTTCCGATACCAGGGCATAAAAAGGATAACGAATAATAATAAAAGCTTTAACCGTTATAATTAAAAATTCCAACCAATTGTTAATAATAACGTTATAATAGGGAAAGCATTGGCTAAATGCTATAATTAATTATAAAATCCAAAAAAAATTCATATTAATTGCGGCAATAAGGTACGGCATTTTAATATAACAGAAAAAAAACCATACAAGTTATAAACCGTGGAAAAAAAACGAGTTACGTATAATAATAATGTAATTAATATAAAAATTAATTATTTCCAATCCCAATTACATTAATAAGTATTTAAAATTAACCTGGATATAACGGTTTTAAAAGGAATAAATGTAATTTTAAAATTTCCCTGGCTTAAAAAGCATAATCCATAAATAAATTAAACCACCGGCCAGGTTTATTAGGAATTACCACCGGCATTTAAAAAAGCCTAACAGCTAAAAGCCCGGGGCCATAAAGGTTAAACAACGAATAAAATAACCGCAATAACAGTAAAATTTAACAATTAACCTTTGCAAAAGGCATAAAGCGAATCGTTACTATCCATAAACGATATCCCTTTAAATAAACTTATAAAAATCACGAACAAAATGGCGCACGTTTTAAAAAAGTACTATTAATACTGGAAATTATTTTAAAAGGACCTGGAAACGGTATTTTTTTAACACGAACCGTTTAATTATGCCATTAAATTTAAAAAAAGGGCAAATTTAAATTATTAAAAGCTATACCTTTTAAATTTTAAATATTAACAATTATTTAAAAAAGCAATTAAAAAAAAAATAAAAAAAGGATTTATTAGGCCTTTAAAATTACCTGTTAGGCACGTAATCCTATTCGTTTTTAAAAAGGATAAAAGCGAATGGATATGCATTAATTACCGATTATTTAATAAAATAACCATAAAGGACCAATATCTTTTACCATTTATTAACAAATCTTAAAATAAATTTACGGGAGCTAAATATTTTACGGTTTTAAATTTATAAAAAGTATATAACCTTATTTACATTATGGAAAAAAATAAATAATTAATAGCTTTTTAAATTAAAATAGGCACGTTTAAATTATTTGTTATAATTTTTAACCTTATAAACGCACCGGTAACATTTTAAAAAGCTATTAACTTTTAATTATATAACCATTTAAATATATTTATTTTTACTTAATTTAATAACATTTTAATTTTTTTAAAAACCATAAAAAAGCATTAGCGGCATGTGCATTTAATTTTATAAAGGTTATAAAAAGCCAAGTTCCTGGTTAATGCTAAAAAATACTTTTAGCATATTTAATATATGGTATTCCTGGGATACGAGATTATCCCAGAAAAAATTTAAATAAAACGGAAAAAGATTTAAATAATTATAAACTGGCCCGAACCCATTACGGTTAAAAAATTTAAAAGCTTTTTAAAATTTATAAACTTTTACCGAAAATTTATTTAAAATTTTAACGAAAAAGCGATTCCATTTATAAATTTTATTAAAAATAACACTTAATTTTATTAAAAGAACGAAAAATAAATAGCTTTTAATTTGTTAAAAAACGCAATTATAAAAAAACCCGTGCTGACAATGCCCGACGCAAATAAACCTTTTAAAATAAAAATTAACGCATTAAATTACGTTATAAATGCTTAATTAAAACAGCAGAACGATTAAAAAAAATTGCACCTTTGCGCATTTTTTTTTAAAAAATTTAACGGATTAAAACTAAATTATTAAATTTACGATAAAAACTTTTAATTATTATAAAAGCATTAAAAAAATGGAAACATTATTTATATAAAGCCAATTATTAAATTATAATTTATACGAACCATAAAAACCTGGTCAGTTTTATTATTAATAAAATTTTAAATAAGCGATAAATACGGTAAAATAATTTTTTTTTAAAATTATAATATTCGGATTAAATATTAAAAAGGATTGAAAAATGGTAAAACCAATGGATTTAACCGCCGGCTGGACCATAAAATTTTTACACCCGAAACAACACGTATAATACTGGCCTATAAACCCAACGGATCGTTAATTCCGGCCCAGCAAGCTATCGTAGCAATTATAAGGAACAATAACCCATAAACACTTAAAAGGATTTTATAAATTTATAAGTTGCCAGCTTATAAACATTTAAAGGTTATTTAAACCTAAAAAAAGCTTTGATAATATTACAGCCCTGGTGCGCGGTGTCCTGGTATCCTGCATGTAATAAAATGGGGCCGGTAAAGGGGGTTTTTCGGTGTTTGCTAGGGTTGTATGGCTTATTGGTTGTTAATGTGGGATTTAATGTGGTGTCCTGCAGCGCTCGATCCGAAAATGGCCTGATTCCCCGCACATGTAAGCGCTGGTATTTAACATTATTATATAAAGATCCCACGCTAATTTTAATGGCGTTTAATTGCATTTATTTAAACCGTGCACCATTAATTTAACCGCGTTAACCGGCGCATTGCCCCGTTTTATTATTTCGGATTAAAACCATTATATGGTATTTTTTTATTTATAATGTCCTAAGCGAAATTATTATTTATAAAACGCAATTACGTTTTTTAAATTGTATTAACGGGAATTTTCCCGTTATTATCGCGTTTTTATAATGCTTATTATATTTTATTCCTTTTATAAAAAAAATGTTTAACCTGTTTCCGTTTTAAAAATAATTTTTTATTTTAATGTATTTATAATTCCGTTACCGGCGAGCAGTTTGATATCGTCGTTTTTTTTCCAATCGCACCTTTTATAAGCCGGTTTATTTTATGGCCCGTTATTTTTAATACCGTTATCGGTTTTATTAAATATTATTAGCACGTTGTTTATATTAATTATTTTTTTGGGCCTTTTTTTATTTTTTTATTCGCATTTTCCGTTAAAATGCCATTATTGGTTTTTATTTTAAACTAATTATTATTTTTTCGCACCTTTTAAATAATATAATTTGCAATTATAACGTTTTAAATTATCCTTTTAATTTTGGTTAATTGCATTATTATACGCGCCAATTTCCGTTTTTTTGCCCCACTTTTACGCTACCGTTGCTAATATGGTTTATTAAAGCCGAGAAGGTTATCGTTAACATTTTTAATCCTGCCCAAGCATTTATTAATTCGCTTTACAATTAAACGCCGTTATTAATAAAAAAAAAGCATGTTTTTATTTTTATTTACGATAGCAATTTAACGCTTTTACGTTATTAAATATTGGCTGGATAGCTTAATTTTAATTTTTATTTTTTTATTATTAAAATTTATCGGGGCATTAATTAAAATCCCGATATGGATATTGTTACGCTTTAAAGCTTAAAGGTTAAGTTTTAGCTTTATATTTTTTAAACGTGCAACATGCGCGTTATTACTTATTGTTTTTTTCCCAATTTACTTGGCAACTTTTAAGCTTTTTTTAAATCGGAATTTTTTAAATGTGCATGTTTTAAAATGGGCCATTGTGATAAATTCAGCGATATATCCGATTTAATTCGGATTAGCACTTATTTGCTTAATATTATTTAAATTATTATGGGGGGGGGGGGGGATTTATTTAACCTTGATAAAACACGGGCGGTTTTTTTTCGATCGGTTAAACGGAAATATCGGTTGCGTGTTCTATTGGATTAAATTTAGCATTTTCCTATTTGCGGGTTTTTTTAATTTCGTCCTGTTTTTATTTAGGTTTTTTTATTTGGTAAAGTTTATTATTTTAATGGAAGGTTTAATGGGTTATATGTTTATAATATTTAAAAGGTTCGGTTAAATGTAATATTGCTTGTGCTGTTTTATATTTTTACTTTTTTATTGGAAAAAAATTAAATAAATGCTGTATTTATTGCTATAAATACGGATATTAAGCCTTTATGGCTTAATACATTTGGTATAACGAAGTTAAAGGTTTTTACCATTATTTTAAATAATAATTAGCATTTATTTCCTGCATTAAAAGTTATAAATATTAAATTTATTTTATATTAGTGGCAAAAAAAACAATTTAATTAAATGAAATTATTATTTCCTTTTTTTAGCGCTTTTACGAATGTTTTTAATGCTTTTACACGTGAATTTAATATTTTTTATCCTTTTTTTTTCACGAATAAAAATTTTATTACGTGCATAAATATATAATTTTTTTTAATTAAATCGCGTTTATGCCGTAATACCCCCGTGGGTTTTTATTTACTAGGTAAATGTAAAGCAATCCCCAGCTTTTAAAATGTACTTTTTTTAAGTATTTATTAGTTATTAAAAAAATTGTTTTAGCATTTTAACGTTTATTTATAATATTTAAGCATATTTTTATTATTTAACGGCACGTTATTAATTACCAAATATTTTTTAATGCTATTAAATAATAAGGCATTTTAATAACCATTTATATAATTATAAAATTTTAAACTTTTAACCTATACAATTTTAAAAAGCCGTGTAAGGCTATATAAGCACAATAATTTTAATTAATTTATTAATAAAAAGATAAAATTAGCATAAGCATTTTAAAGTTAGGGTTAACCTTTTTAAAGGGGGGGACCGGAGCGCAGCGAAGGTGGGGGGAACGGTTAAGGTTAACCCTTTAAAAGGGGGACCAAAACGCAGCGGAAATGGGGGGACGGTTAGGGTTAAGGTTAACGGTTAAGGTTAAGGTCGGGATCCGGAAAAAAAAATCGCGCACCCTTTTTTTACTGGAGGTTTTTTTATATTTATTTCGTAATTTTTACGGGAAGGTCCCACATCTCGTTTAATTTTAAATTAATATATTTCGGGATTGGTACCCGGAACGTGTTATTAGCATAAATTTTAACGTTGCCGTAATAAAAAATTAAATTTCGTGGTTAAATGGCTTTAAATAAGGCGAAAAACTTTTTACGGTTTTTTATTTTAACAGCTTATGCCCAAAAATTTACCTTGGTTTTTTTATAAAAGCCTTTAGGCTTGGCCATGGTTTTATTAACGTATTAAAACCTTTTTTTACGTTTATAAACGTATTTTTATGCCGCCAGCTGGTTTTAAGTTCGCCCAATATTTAAATGGAACTTTTAAATGTTAAAATGTTACGCGTTTTTAATATTGCGCTTTTCATTTTAATTATTAATTACGTGAAAATATTTGGTACCGTTTTTATAATTTTTTTAAATTGCGCAATATTTGTTAAATTTAAATTTTTTAACCCTAGTAATAAATTTTTCGTTTAAAAAAGAACATTTAAGGTAAATAAAAAAAACGGATTTAACGGCTAATTGAAAAGGAATATTGCTGGATCCCGCGGGATTAATAATGTTAAAATCGTCGTTTAATTGCTAATTTGCAAGTAATATTAATGCTTTTTTTTTGCATAAAAATAAAGGATTTTATTATTAAAAAAATAAGTTTCACGATACGGGAACGATTTATACGTCGTGTTATTAATATTAATTATTAAAATTATTCACGAAAAGGTTAAATGAAGGAGAGAGAGGGAAATGAGGGGGGGATAACATTTCCCATAGCTGGGAAGTGATAAAATCCATTGCTACCTGCTTTGCTGCCTAGAACATTGGTAAGAAAATCAGGACGGGTGTCCTGTCCTTTTTATACTTG
Organism: Magnaporthiopsis incrustans; assembly: GCA_003049425.1. NCBI lineage: Eukaryota > Fungi > Ascomycota > Sordariomycetes > Magnaporthales > Magnaporthaceae > Magnaporthiopsis > Magnaporthiopsis incrustans. The sequence goes on from PYSR01000098.1 coordinate 29,125, forward strand.
CGAGGTATAGCCGCGGACACCAGGGCTGATTTAATATTACGGGTTTACGGAAATTTAAATAACGGTTTATAAAGCCATTAAAAATTATAAAAGCTGCATTAAAAATAAGGCCAACCAGTATAAGCTATACAAAATATTTTAACCTTTATCAGCATTTAATAGGGCATGGTAAAAAATTACGATAAGTTTTATAATAAAATTACAATTCGTGTTCATTAATTTCCCCACTCAACCCCTCCTTTTTGTCGCGCGCCGTATGCCCTCCCAATCACCCCTTCAAATAAATAACACCATAACTTTGTCAATTCATGGCTTCTGGGTGTAATTTTAGTACTGTTATAAGCGGAAATCGGCGGCAAAATGGCGAGTTTAGTCCTGCGGCTAAAGCAGCAATTTTAATGGCTCGGAAACTCGGTTAATCCGCCATAAAAGTTGCGACCCTATTCCGCACCGACGCGTTAACAATCCGCCGGCAGGAATAACGATGGGCTGCCAACAAACAACTTAATTCAAAGCTTCGGCCTGGCCGGCCGCTTGTTTTAACACTTAAAACGAACGTTTGCTTATAAAAGCGGTACGAAAAGCCAATAAATTAAACTGGAACAAGGTTAAAAAAAAGATGGGTAATAAAGGCAGCGTTTCGACTTATAAAAGGATCCTTAAGCGCCACGGCATATGCCATTAAAAAGCTGTAAAAAGGATTTTACTGCAAAAAAAAAGCGTGAAAAAGCATTTTAACTTTATTAAAAAATGGAAAGGAAAAAATGACGAATTAACCCAGGTACGTCCTTTTAAAATTAACCCTTTTAATTAGGGGCTAACGTATATTTAAATAATTTATTTTAACAAATGTACCGTTCAAAATTTAGCTTCCCACGGCACAATTTAAATGTTCGGATACCCAAAAAAACGTTATTTACACAAAAACGTAAACGTTAAAGATCACGTATAACCGATAATTAAAATTATAATTTAAGGAGGCGTTTAAAAGGGTAAAAGAACCCCCCTTATTACCATGGTACAAGATTACGCCAAAAAAGGAGGTTATACTTCCTGAAATTATTGCAAGGTATTAAAAAAGGGCTTTTTATTTATATATAACAGCACGCGGCTTTTTTAATAAAACAACGCCCAAGTTTATCATTTTACGGAAACCATTTCGTTTTTGCTAAATAACGCAATGCCTTAAATTGATTGGCCTTTTTACAGCCCAAATCTTAACCCTATAAAGCCCGTGTGAAAAATGTTAAAAAACAAATTGTATAAAAATCACCCTCGTTTTAAAAATCTAGCAATTAACGGGGCAGATATAAGGGAATTCACCAAATGCATGAAATTGGCGTGGGAGGGGTTGGATTAACGCAAAATTAACAGGCTGATCGACTCCGTGCCCAAGCGGGTCCAAGCCGTGCGCGATGCCAAAAAATGGTATACAAAATATTAACTTCTAGCTTTTAAGCTATAAATTGCATGTTTTTAATTTTTTATATCACTTTTATACGTCGAGTTAAATTGGATTTAATTTGGTAGGTTGACGTTGGGGTGTGTGGAAAAATCGAAGGGGTGGGCAGACTTTTGGCTGGTAACTGTACCTAAATTTAAAAAACCCCTAACGAACATATGGTATAATAGCATTTTAATAATAATAAACAGGCTTACCAAGCACGCCCTGTTTTTACCTTATAAAAAAGGCAGCAGGGTTATTAAATTAAAATATGCCTTTTTTAAGCATGTAATTGCAAAATACGGCATGCCAAAACGGCTAGTTACTAACCGAAATAAATTATTTACCAGCAAATTTTAAAAAAGCTTTACGGACCTTTTTAAATAAAATACGCCTTGTTAATAACCTATCATTTATAAACGGATAAATAAACGAAATAAATAAATTAAACTATAAAACAATACTTACGCTATTATATTAATTATAAATAAATGTTAAAATATAACGGGTGCATAAAGTGCATAGCGCTTATTACAGGGACCGACGGGTGCACGTTCAGTTGGGGTTAGGCCTTGCAATGCACTATTAACGCTGTGCAGGGCCCCCAAGTAAGCTGTGGGTTACAGGCTTGTTATTTTTTAATAAGGGTAGCCAACTCTAGTCCCTTATATATCCTCCGACATTAATACCGCGGGATTTGCGCGGGCGGGGGTTCCGGTGCCCTAGCGGCCTTCTGAAAAATTATTTTGTATGGGGTTTGCAAAAAATCAACCCACGGCCACTAAAGCCATTTTCGCGTTGGGTCGACGAATTTAACTTGGTCGTGGGAGCGATTTACTTGCGTGGCTGCCCTGCAAGGTAGGTGACTCGTATTAGCCCAACCCCTGCAGGGTGGCTAATTTAGCCAACCTTTTAATAAAAAAGCAGTACAGGGTAAGCTAGGCCAATGCCTTAGCTTTAAACTAATTACATAATTTACTTTAACAGGTAGGGGTACAGGGTAGGGTACCCTGGTACATGCAGTAGTTATTTTTAATAATAATTAAGCTACAGGGCTTGGAGGAAAAGGTTAAAAGGGCTAGGAAAGGAAAAGCTTAACACGATACCTTATACCCCGCTTTAAAATGGCTAATAATCACGTGGCTTATCCTGTTATAAAGGTAATATGTTTAATATTAATATATTAAATATATTGCTGGGATCGCAGGAATAAATTCCGGCATATAAAAAGGCCTAGCCTTCCGGTTAAAATAGCTTTAATTAAGGCTTTAGCATTAATTAACTTAAGTTAGCTCCAGGGCATTCCCTTGGGCAAGCAATTAAAATTACTGTTTTACTAGACCATTCCAGACCACGTGCAAGGCGACCTTGCAACTAGCACTGCTTAATTACCGTCCTTAAGTATTTTACCTTTAGGAACAAAAGGCCTGTTTGCAACACTTACCACCTTAAAATAACTGAATAAACGAAACGGATAAATTAAATCATGGAACAGTATTTACGTTATTATATTAATTATAAATAAAACGATTAAGTACAATTACTTTTTATAATTTAATTTACTTATAACAATTTAATTTATAAAAGTACGGAAATAATTTCGTTTTTCGCAAATTATAAATTCACGCCCACGGTATATAAAAAATTTAAAAAAGGGATAAACGCGTTAATAATAAAGCTTTAAGTTATAAAAATAACCAAATTACACATTTTACTTTAAAAAAATTGAAATAAATACGATACCGTATAGCCATTTAGGCTAATAAAAAAATTAAAAAACCGATATTTAAAAAAAATAACGTTTATTTTTTACGAAAAATATTACAATAAAATAACTAAACGATAAATTAAATTATAAAAAATTAAACCCTTTTAAAATTAAAAGGATCGTTTTAAAGGCTAATTACGAATTTTAATTACTGTTAATTATAAAAATCTATTTAATTTTTTACATTTCCCTGCTAAAAACAGTACTAACGGGTTTTAAAAGCATAAAGTTAATAAAAATTAACCCAAATTAAAAATATAAGGTTAAAAAATCCTTAATAAACGCAAGCATTACCGCAAGCAGTAATATTTAATTAAATGGGTAAAGCATAAATACCCCACGTAAAAGGATAAAGTAAATTTTAAAAACTGTTAAAAGGCGCTATAAAAGTATTGCTAAAAACGCTTATAACAAGGTTAGCACGGAAATAATTTAAAAAAATCGTTAAAAGCTTTAAAATTTACCCGGTGTGACGGGCCACGCGTAAAGCGGCCGCTATTACGGTACCCAAAAAAGTTTATTTTTAAAGTGAAAAGAAAAAAGCATCGTTAGGCTCCCGCCACGGGCTTGCAACGCGTTTTTAGGCGCCACTAGGCCGTGGCGCCCACGCCCCGGTCCGTGGCGCCGATATGGTGCAGTTCCAATGGAAATCGGGACCCACACACGGGCTAGGCCCGTAATATCCGCCCCTTCCTCCGGCGCCGAGAGCGCTAAAAGCTTGCGGCGGTATGGGGCGCGCTAGTTTTAATCGGGATTTACCGCTTTCGGGGGAAGGTAAAACGCACGGACCATATCCCGTTTTATATATAAGCCCTTTCCCCGCCTTTTTTCGCCCTTGTAACTTTTCCTTTTTTTTTTCCTTTTAAGCGATTTTAACGTTTCCTGTAAGTGCCTTTTTTTTTTAGCTTATAGCGATATCGTTGCGCTTTTTTTATGGTTAACTTGCCAAGCTGCAATTTTTTATTATAGCAAATTCCTCCTTTTCCCTTACCGCGATCCCGTTGCGTACGTTAACGCATTCGTTTTTTTTTAAGCATTTTAAAAATATTTAATAAATTATTTTAATCCCGTGGCGGCCTTGCGGCGTTTTATTAACTTGGGTGTAACGTTTTAAGCGATAAAATATATTTTTTTTATGCCAATTGCGTGGTAAAAAAATCGCTAATTAATAATGCCTTTAAATGTTTCCGCGATACCGTTAAATTTAATATTAAAAAATATGTTTAATGCTCGTGGGAAAATAAAAAAAACGATATTTGCATCGAGTTTATTCCCGACGCGCTGCGCGGGGCCTTTAACGAGCTTGTGGCGGCCCGGGACCATGTTTTTAAAATGGATAAATCCAAGGCCCGGAATTGCAATAAGCTTATAAAGCAGGCCGCGATTCGTTTTAGCGATACTTGCGTTATTTAAAAAAAAGCTTGCAGCGTTTTACCTTTTGCGGCCCTGGTTATTGCTTTTATTATATTTAACGTGCTTATAAATATAACCTTCCTTTTAACGCCCCCTGGGCGAGCTCGTGGTAAAATTTAACGTGGTAATTTTTCCGTTAAGGTACAAAAAATACATAAAATTATTTTACACCACGAAACTTTTATTAAATAAGCTTTTAATAATTTTGCCACGATTTTTATGCTTAGCAGCAATTTTGCCCGTTTTTTAATTATTTTTAACGCTATTATTAAAAACCTGGGTGTTAAGCCCAAGCCTAAACCCGAAAATGGCAAGCTTTTAAAAAATAAAAAAAAGGAAAAAGGTAATAAAAAGGAGAAAAAAAAGGAGAAAATTCCCGGCGGTTTTATAGCGATCCAGCAGCTAAATTTTATAATAGGCGACCTTTTATTATCGCAGTGAAATTAAAATTAAAATTTTTCGTGAGGGTAATATAATGGTCCCGTAACGTACTTGCGGCGGTTTATTCCGCCTTTAACCGGCCCGCGGGCCTTTTTTTTTGCATTATAAGCTTTAACGCTCCCATTTTCGTTGCTTTTATTTGCGTGCGTTAATTAATTATTGCCTTTTAGGTTATATTTTTGTTATTAGCATTTACCGGCTTATAATAAGCTTTAAATTTATTTAGCGCTTTGGTATTCGTTAGCTCGTGTAAAAATTCCCAGGTAACGTTCGTATACCCCTTCCAGGAAATTAAAACCTTTTTTTAACTGCCCCGCCCTTAACGTTAAATGCAAGCTTGTAAAATATTTTTCACGACCCATTCGGGAGCTAGCACGCTTTTAATATTTTAAGTTAAAATTGGCAAGGGTTAAAAATCGTCCCGTTATTGCAAAGGAAGCGGGTTATCGCTAGCTAGCTTTAATAAATTCACGTAAAAGCGAGGGAATACGCCCGTAAGCACGTTTAATTGGATTATATAAAAGTTAACCATTTCCGTAACGGTATATTTCCCGTGCAATTATTCCAATTTACGTAAAAGCTATAGCATATTAAAATTTTTTAAGCTTAATTAAATTTTATCGCCTATTTACAGCTGGGGCGCGGCGTGCCATTTTTAATTAGCGCTTTTTTTTATGCGTTATTGCGTGGCTGCCATGGCCGTTTATGCCAATTTTATCCTTTTTTTTAATCGGCTTATAAAATTTTTTGCCCGCCCCGTAAAAAAGCCCCTCCGCGCCTAAAAGGCGATTTTTTAAATAGGGTTAACATGGTACTTATAGGTTAAGAAAAAAAAGGAAAATCCTTTTAATGCTAAAAACGGTCGGTTATTTAACGCTAATTAATAGGCCGGAAGCAGGTTAAGCTAATTCGTTTACGTTAGCGTAACGAATGCGCGGAAATAAGCTTGCACCTTTTAATTAGCCCTTTCCATTTGCCCGTTTATTTAAGGGTGGTAAACCGTATTTAACCTTTATTTCATTTTAACGATTTCACATATACGGCGTTAAAAATCCTTAATTTAATTAAATCCCCGATCGCTGGTAATAACGGATAAAAAGCCATGATTTTATTAATAATAATTTATAAAAATTTAAGTATATTTTTCCGCCTTTATGCTAATAATGGCTAGTAATGTTACATTTTTACCTAATCGGTTCACGATTACCATAAGGTATCCGGGATTTAACGGTAAGCGCTGGGGTAAATGCGTTATAAAATTAATAAATATTTTTAATTAAAAACGGTTCGGTACCGGCAGCGGCTTTAAAAACCCCTATTTTTTTATTGCTAAACCATACCCTTATTGCACACGTTGCAATTCCGCATAAACCGGTAAATTGCCGCTTACATTTTTAATTAAAAATAACCGTAAATTATTATTGCAATTATTCCGTCCCGGCCGGGATATTTCATTATTGCGAAATTATAAACGTGTTATATAACGCAAATGGTTAAAAGTTTCCAATTGGAAAGCTAGCGGCAACCTTAAAAATAAAAGTGGCCCTGGTTTAATAAGCATTTTGCAAGGGCTATTTAAAGGTCCAGGTTTAAAAAAAAGCTTTTTTTATTATAATGCAGCGTTTCCCACGCGCGGTAATATTAAAGGTTATTCGCCACCCTTTAATTTTATAAAGCCGTTAATATAAAATTTTCGAAAATTTCCCGTTTTTTAGGGATTTTCTCCCTCATTTTTTTAAGGAAAAGTAAAGGAAAAAATCGTACCAAGCATATCGTAACCTTAAAGCTTATTAAAAAAAGCCCCGTTTCCTTTTTTTATTAAAATAATTAAAAGAAACGGCTTTTTATTTTTTTATTATTAGGCCCTTTTAATATATTTTATTTTCGCCGCAACAGCGCATTAAATTTTTAATTAAACCGCCCTAACCGGTAATAAATTTTAAAATTAAACCGGAATAATTTAATTAATTAACGCATTTATCGCTCCAATAGCTGCCGCGCCGTTATAAAATACCGAAAGTTATTATGGTTAAATAAAATTATAAACGTGTTGGTTACGCTGTAAAGCTTTTTTTTTCATTTTTTAAAAACGTGAATAATATTAAGCAACTTTTTATTATACATAAGGTAATTGCTTTTTTCCGGGAAAAATTTTCGCAATATATAAGCTACCGGGTGAAAATATTTTTCCGGGCCGTATTAGGATAAACAAGCCCCAGTAACGTATTTTAATAAATCGGCTTTAATTACGGTAAAAGCGTTGGGATTTTATTATTGCAGCACCGGCGTTTTAATAAATGCGCGGCATAATCGTGTAAATATTTCCATTTTCTTGCTGCCTTATTGCCACGGGGCGTTCTTTTTTATAAGGGCAATAAACGGGCGGGTTATTTTTAAAAAGTTTTTAATAAATTGCCGGTAAAAATTAGCAAACCCGATAAAATTACAAACCCTTTTTATTAATAATGGCATTTTTTATTTAAGGATAACTTGTACTTTTTTCGGGTTAATCTTAACCTTTACCCTAGCTTTAATAACGAATTTAAAATATTTTATTTATTTTGTAACAAATTTGCATTTATTTAAATTCAATTAAAGCCTTGCTACTTTAAAGCAAGTTAGCATTTTATTTATTTAATAGTAATAATCGTTTTAAAAACCCGTAATATAAATAAAAACGTTATTTAAATATGCCAAGTAACATTTATTTAGCAACCTTTTTAACGCCTTGTTAATATATCGTTAAAAGGTCGCAAGGGCCCCTATTAGTCCCATTAATATAACAAGCTATTTAAATAGGCCATAACGGGTTTTAAAAGCCGTTTTTCATTTTTCCCCTTCGGTTATACGTATTTAATAAAACGCCGCGCGCACGTTAAGCTTAATAAACTATATGGCATTTATAAAATTGCGTAAAATATCCTGGATTAAAGGTAAAAAGTAACGGTCCCGCTAAGTTACCCTATTAAATCCCCGATAATCGATGCAAAAGCGCAAGCCCCCATTAGGTTTCCTTATAAAAAGAACGGGAGCTGTCACGGCACTGCAGCTTGGTACTAGGTTGAAGATTTGTTGTTGCACGAGGAGGAAAGCCCGCTGGCTCCGTAAGGAGCCGGCGGATCGCTGGCTAAATACAGGTGTGCGGGCTTGGTCCCGTGACAGTACCCCCCATTAAAACCGCAATTGATCCTTCAACTGCCAATTAATGCTGTGCTGTTGCTTGTTTCGCGTGGATTGTTACGTGGTATCGTGTTCCTGGCGTTGCGTTGCCAATTGTGTGGCGTTGTGGCGTGTAAAAGTTGGCAATTGGGTGTTCCTTTCTAATTGGAAAATTGCTGTTTTGCTTTTTCCCTCCTGGCCCTTTCCGCTTTTATCGCCTTTTTTTGTTCCGCTTTTTTTTATTCCTTTTCCCAGGTTTTTACGTTCCCCTTTCTTTTCTTATTTTTTTAATCGCGGTATCGTTAATAAATTTTTTCCTTTCGTTTTTAATAGCGCGCGTTTTAATTATTGCTTGCGTTTTGACATTTTGTTTCGTTTGCGTTTATTTCCTTGGTATTGTCCCCCGGCTTTTCCGTTTTTTTTCCGTTAAAGCGCCCTTTTCGCCTTGCCAGCGTTTCGCTATCCTGCCTAGGCCTTTTTTAACTTTTTTATTATTGCCAGCGTTACGATGGCTCCTATTTAAAGCATTCCCGGTTTCGTTTGGGATTAGCCTTTTATTTGCGCCTTTTATATATGCTGCTTGCGTATTTATATTTTTAAATACAGCCGTGCCCTTGCCCAGCCCGCCGGCGCCGGCGCTTTTAATCTTTACGAGAATATAAAGTTTTTTTATTTCCGGATAAATGGTTATAATAAAATTGGCACTTTTATTAATTGCGACCAGTGCTTTATTAGGTACAAATTGTGTAAAAAGGTTGGTTGCGTTGGCGCTGCGCTGGGGTTTTGCCTGTTATTTATGGTTCGCTGTTTATTAACGTTTTATCGCTTAGCCCGTTATTTTAATAAAAGGCAATTTTTATAATTTTGTTAAGCTTGTTAGCGCTGCTGAAATTTTTTAAATTATTAATTATAACTCGTTTATTAATAAAGGTTACCAGTTTATGCTTGTTATAGCGCCGGCGGAAAATAATCCCGAGGATTATTACGTTTTTATAATTCCTGCTCGTGTTGCCGTGGTTTAAACCATCGTTAAATTTATTAATATTTTTATTAATATTAAAACGTGCACCCGTAATGCCTATTATTAAACCGGTGCCTTAAAATACCGTAACGTAAATGGTACGCTATCGTTTTACCGTTTTATCCTGCTGCTGATTTGTTTTTTTTAGGTTTAAGCTTTTAATGCCGTCGTTTTTTTGCGGCGGGCGGCTTTAGCTACTTACCGCTAAAATTTAATTTCCTGCCGCCGCCGCATGGACCTTAAGCAATGGGATGCTTTAAATTTGGTGCGTCGTTGCTTTATTGTTTTTTTATTGGCTTTGCTTTAATTTTTTTTTTTAGCTGCGTTTTTGCGTTAATAATCCTGGTTATAACGCTTGGACCACCGGCAAGGCCAATTTTAAGGCCTAGCTTATTACCGCGTACGGCTTGCAAATGGCCGACCTTGCCGTTAAGCAAGCGGCAGCGTATTGCTAGGAGCACTGTCACGGGACCAAGCCCGCACACCTGTATTTAGCCAGCGACCCGCTGGCCCCTTACGGGGCCAATGGACTTTCTTTCTCGTGCAACAACAGATTTTTAACCTAGTACCAAGCTGCAATGCCGTGACAGTTTATTGCACCTTAATAAAAAAAACACGGAATCAGCGACAGCGTTTCGCCTTTTTCCCGACCCCAAAAAACGGCATTGCAGCAACCACGCCCCGAAAAATTAATGTTTAACAAAAAGCCACCAACGCCACCACCACCCGACCCAGCATTAAATACCCAAGGTTACACCGACGTAACACCATTATAATAAACCAAACCCAGGATACCCCAAACCCAAACCATATTTTCGCCTTTTAATTGCTTAATGGGTATATCGCCTTTTAATATTTACTGGGCAATGGGTGCAAAATTAATTTCGCAAACCTGCAACGTAATATAAATAACGCTTAGCCCAACCCATTAATACGCCAGCTACACACGCTTATGCAAGCATTAAACATTAACGCCGCCACCTTTTAAAACGATTTAATAACGTTTTAAACCCAAACGAGCAAGGATAATTTTAAAATTACCAGGTTGGAAGCGATGATAACCCAGCTCCAAAAAATAACCACGCAATTTAACGCGGAAAATAACCAATTAATATAATAATTTACGCAATAACGCGCCGCACCACCGCTTTTTAGCTTTAAACCCCCTATACCGCGCATTTTTACCCCGGGCACTTTAGCATCCCAATCACCCCTGTTCTTATAAAGCGACAACGCGGCATTGCCAGCCCCTTACCACCCCGCCGGGATTTCGATAACGTCCCGCCCGGTAGGCGCCGAACCGCCTATTTTTTCTGGCGCCTAAACGAACGACGCTTAACGTTAAAAGGAGTACGTTACGTGAAAATCACTGCTTAATATTAAGTTTACCCTTAACGGCGCCTTTTACGGCACTTTAACGGCCCGAGTGCTATACGTAGCTTAGCGCTTTTTAGGAAACGCGTATTAACACGTTCAAGACGCAATTAATTTGATGGCGACGAACCCATTGGACCCTTTTACTTAAACCAAAAACCTTTCCAATTACACCTTCCTATTTAACCTACTTAACCCGGTTTATTAAACCCAAAATACCAGGGCGGCGGCCCGCCGGAATTTCGATACCCTGAGGTAAAAAAATACCAGGTTCGGCAATTTTATTAGCTTATTTATCCGCCTGGCGGATATGGGCGGATACCCGGCAAATATGCGGGTTAAAGCCTTAAAAAGCAAGGTTAACAACGAGCTTTCCAAGGCCGTCGTGCATTAAATTAATAAACCGGGACCCGAGGATTTTAACGGGTGGGTTAAATTATACCGAAATTTATTTAACAACTTTATAAATTACGCGTATAAGGCGCAACAAGCCAGCGTTCCGCCACCGTTAAAACATATTAACCATTTATTAAGCCCGGCCCCAGCCCCAAAAGGTAACCCGATAAACTTTAATAAAATTACAACAGGAGCACGCCCCCCCCTTACCAAGGCATAAAAAAAACACCGGCGTGCTAATAACTTGTGCCTGTATTACGGATAAGCGGGCCATTACGCTTTTATATACCCGGCAAAGCTTAAACAATAATAAAACGCTAACAGGTAATAAGTAAAAAACGAGTAGGTCCTGCGAATAATCGCGCGCGGAATTATTAAAAAATTTAAAAACGGCAGCAGCGGGAACAGGATAACGTATATTTTTATTTTATAAAATTTAATACAACGTTTTCCTTTAATATTATGCTGCTTTTTTACGGGAACCGATTGGTACCTTGTTAATTATTGGTTAATACGGGATGTTCCCTTTGGGCGTTTATTAATAATACATTCGCGCATACCCATAACCTGCCAAAATTTCGATTATTTAAACCAAAACCCCTTTAACTTGCCAATAAAATGCTGGCGGAATGCATTATAAAATATGTTAAAACAGTACACACGTTCAGCAATACCATAAAAACCTTAATTTTTTATTGCTGGCCGCTAAAGGGCCCGGACGTTATTTTGGAACTACCATGGCTCCGATATTATAACCCGGCAATTAATTAGGCCGCAGGAACATTAAGCATGGACGGCATCACATTGGCGGAAACCAAGCAACTAATAACCACCAACGCGGAAATCCGCCTCCTAGGCGCACCCAATTTTTTAACCTTTTGCAAATAAAAGGGCGTGCAAGTACAGTTTATAACCTGGGAAAAATTCCTTGCAATTATAAAAGGGAACGACCCGTTAAACCTCCGGTTATCCGACAACCTTGCCGAAAAAACGCCAACAGCGATTTTTTAAAGCATCCTTTAAACGGAAAAGCTTCCCAAGGGCACAAGGTTAAAATTAAGGGTTTAAGCTTTTAGGGATTGAATTAAAAAAGCGCCGCATTTGCGCCGGGTTTTTAACGAGAATATTTAAAAATACCTGGATGGAAAACCCCCCGCCACGATAAAAAAAATCCTGAAAAAATTTCCCCGAAAATTGCACGATTTTGCCAAATGTTTCCTCCCATAAAACGCAAACACCTTTTTACCGCACAGGCCGTTTAACCATAAAATTAAACTGTTACTCGGTAAAATACCACCGTACCATTATAATCAAGCCATGTTACAGTAAAAGTTACGCGCGATAAGGAAATACCTGAACGAGCACTTAGCGAAAGGCTTTATTTACCCCAGCACATTACCAGCGGCAGCCCCGATCCTTTTGGTTAAAAAACCGGGGGGAGGGATCCGGGTTTATGTGAATTACCGGGGTTTAAATAACGTCACGGTAAAAAATAAATACCTTATCCTATTAATTCGGGAAATATTTAAAGCGTTGGCGAAAGCGAAATGGTATATAAAGGTAAATATTACCGCGGCATTTAATCGCTTGCGTATCGCTCCCGGAAACGAGTGGAAAACAGCATTTATTACTAGATTTGGGCTATTTAAATGCCGCGTTGCTAATTTCGGAATGATAAGGGCACCAAGCTTGTTCCAGCATTATATTAACCATGCCCTGGCAAACGCGCTGGACCGATACGCAACGGTTTATTTAAATAATGTCCTTATTTATAGCGGAACCCGAGCGGAATATTGGCGGCACGTTAAGGAGGTTATTAAAAGATTTTTTAACGCTGGATTTATAATTAATATCCGGAAATGTAAATTTTACGTTAAAAAAATAAAGTACTTGGGCTTTATCGTATTAACGTTGGGAATTAAAATAAACCCGGAAAAGGTTAAAGCAATCCGGTTCTGGCGGCAACCCACCAGCTTAAAGGAGCTTTAGCGCTTTTTAAGCTTCGTTAACTTTTATAAGCGGTTTATCCGGGGCTTTTTAACCATAGCCCGCCCATTAATAATAATAATAAGCGCGGGCAGCTGGCCAGGGCAATTTACGGATAAAACCTCGATAGCGTTCCGATAGCTCCGCGACGCGTTCTTTTTAAAAATTACATTGGCATTTTATAACCCCGCACTGAAAATTATCGTTAAAACGAACGCGTTAAATTGGGCCACAAAGGGCGTCCTTTTTTAAATGGACGTTAAAGGAATCCGCCGCCCTGTCGCCTTTTTTTCGGCCAAGCATACCCCAGCGGAATGCAATTATAAAATTTATAATAAAAAGCTTCTAGTTATTATTAAAGCTTTTAAAAAATAAAAACCCAAGCTATAAGGTGCCAAATTACCAGTGAAAATTTAAACGGACTATAAAAACTTGCAATATTTCGCCACCATTAAATTGCTTAATTAAAGGCAAGTTCGTTGGTTGAAATTCCTAAGCAATTTCCGGTTTCATATCGTTTATAAGCGCGGGAAAATTGCCGTTATCCCGGATACCTTTTCCCGATTACCCGGCGTAAAGCCAGCGAATATAAAGGACCTTAACAATTAAAGGGTGGCGCACCGCCAACGGACGCTACTCCCAGTAAACCGATGGGCCCCTAACGGCATACCAGCAACCCTTTAAGCCTTTAATATATTGGAGCACATTAACGTGCTAATAAACCGGGCATATGCCATCTCAAATCTAGCGTAAACCATGCTTACCACCCTGCGGGACCCGTTGATACGCTAATTCCCCGCCTGGGTAAGGAAGCAGGTAAAAATGGCAAAAGCCGATTGCCAGGCGATTTACGAGCGCATTTATTACAAGGATAAACTATTTATACCATTTAACGACGCCTTAAGGCTGCAAATCCTGCACAGGATGCATAACCTTCCCCCAGGCGGACACCCGGGACGCAATAAAACATGGGACCTCCTGCAGCGGACGTACTTTTAGCTAAAATTATTACGGGACGTTAACGTATTTATCCAGGGGTGCCATTTATGCAAAATGGCTAAGGTAAGGAAAGGATTCCCGGCGGGCTTGCTGGAACTTTTACTTATACCTTTTCGCCCCTGGGCGGATATATTTATCGATTACGTGGGGCCCTTTTTACCATGCGAGCGTTAAGGCGTTACTTACCATTATATTATGGTAATAACGGATAAGCTAACGAAAATGCGCTATTATATCTCAATGGTGGAAACCGATGCGGGACGCCTGGCTAATGCCTTCTTTTTGCAAATGTACCGCCTGCATGGCACACCTAAAACCATTATTTTAAATAGGGGCCAGCAATTTATATCCATTTTTTGGAAAGAATTAAGCCGCAAATTTGGCGTTACGCTTAGGCACTCGTTAACGTTTCACCCGGAATCCGACGGTTAAATAAAAATCCTAAACGCTTATATAAAGCAATATTTTCGAACATTTTGCTCCTTTTATTAAAATAATTAGGCAAATTAGCTACCATTAGCGGAATTTACCAGCAATAATTACGTGTTAAAAATAATCGGCGTATTCCCGTTTTTTACAAATTACGGGTGGAACTTATACATGGGAATAAAGCTAAAATAAAGCCAACCACCCGCCAATACGCCAATAAAATAAAGGGAATTGCATAACGCAATCACGGTAACCAACAGGGTGCAGGAGGTATAAAACCATGTAAAAACCGTGGCGAAAGCTAGTAAAAAAAGGTATAAAAAAGCAGTAAATCGCCATTAAACCAACGCCGGAACTTTTAAAAAAGGAAACCTTGTTTAGGTTAGCATAAAAAACATAAATACGTTTAAGCCAACGGATAAGCTTAGCGAAAAATGAATAGGCCCTTTTTTAATTACAAGGGTATATTTCAGGGCTTTAACCGTTAAATTGCCGGAGCAATACAACCTTTTCCCCGTTTTCCATACGTCCTTAATTTAAAGGGAAGACCCGGGCTTACCTAAATAGGAGGCAATAAATAAGGACCATAACAAGCAAGCCGCCGGCGCAATCCTAATGAAAAACGCAAACGATCCCGATAAAAAGCCAATAAAAGAATGGCATTTTAACAGCATTTTAAATTCCAGGAAGGCGGACGGCAAGTTGCAATACAGGGTAAAATGGCTAGCCCCTTATAGGCCAACGTAATAGCCGGCCATTAACCTGAAAAAGGCGGATTAAGCGATAAAAGATTTTCACGCCAAATATCCCAGCAAGCCGGGCCCGCCGGAATGGTGGCGCGATCCAGGCGAAACACCGGCACAGGATCCGGGCACCGCCAGCTTTGCATAACGGGTGAGGGAGGAACCCGCAGCGCAACGCCGGCCGAGGGGCAGGCCCAAAAAGGGTTAAAAGTAAAACCCCGACCTGTAACAACTATAGCACGAAACAGGGGGAACAAAAGGGAGCGAAGGGGCGGCAAGAAATTTATTAACTATATAATTAAAATTAATTACCTATAAACCATTTTAAAAAGGGGGCCGCATGCCGGCGACCCTCCGGGAAACCCAAAGCATATAAAAGGTATAAAACCGGCGAAACGCCGGGGAGCAACCGTTATAAAATTAAGCGGCGACGGTGGCAAGGTGGGACCGGAAACGCGGCACCAGCCGCCGCTGGCGCCGCTAATTTATTTCGGCCCGGTGCTGGACGTTATCCTGGGCCTTCTGGTCCCTTTTAGCCGCGTCGTGTTCCTGGCGATACACCGTTTCCTGACGGACGGTAAGCTTGGCCATTTGCAGCTTATATGCAGCGATAAACTGGTTTTTAAAGGCGGCCTTGCCGGTAATTCAGGCGTTATAGCCTGGATTATTGGCGCGAAGGCGCAGCTGCAAAAAAAAGGAGTTAAAATAAAATTAACAGGAAAACGATAAAATAACGACGCATTAAATTTAAAACATCCCACTGCTTGGGATCCATGCGCCGGCGGCGCGGGGTTAAGTTTTAACGGTAAGTGGCCAAAGCCGCCCGCCGCGAGGAAATAACAGCATTAAAAGCTTAAATTTAAAGGAACAGGTTAACGGCGGGACAAGGCGGCGGAACGATAGCGCAAAACCTACGTCGCGGTATTTTAAAGCACCGGTTTAGCGATAGGCATTGCGGGTGCGCGTTTTAATGTTAACGAAAATGTTAATAAGTTTAACAACGGCCTAAGCCACGGTAACACGAACGGGAATTACGAAAATATAGTAATCCTTGGGGCTATCCTTTGCCGGCGCTCCGACGGGTATAAATTGGTAGCCCTTATTAATAAATAAGTTATAACCGATGATCCAGAAGATTTTAAAGGTTCCGATAAGCTCGATAAAATTATAAAAATTACCTTTCATTAAAGCGACGGCCTAGGCGACGAAATGTTAACGAACAGCGAACCATAAAACAATAAGTAAAACTTTAACGAACCACCAGCGCAACCCACTTTTTTACACAATTTATACCTGGTAAAGCACTGGTTATAATTAATAAAGGTGCCGGTGCGGTTGCAACCGCCCGTGCAAGGACAGGCAAAGGCCATGTCCTGGTAAAGGTCGAAAGCGCCGGCGCCGGCGGGGCGCGCAAGGGCGCGGCTGTACTCGAGGACATAAGTACGCAAATAACACATGCACAACGAGCGCTTAAGCGAGAAAAAAGCAGAAAAACCTGTGGACGATGGCCAGGAAATGGACAAGGACGAAACGAAATGTCGAAACGCAGGCGATAACAGGAGCGCGCGTTATGGAAGACGAAGCGGAGGGGTTTATCGACAATGCCGCGATTAAAAAAATGGGAGAGGAGAGAAAAACGCGTGAACCCAAGGAAGGGAATAAAAAAAGGCGGGATAAAAAAGGGCGATAAAAGCGGAAAGGGCCGGAAAGGAAGGAGCAAAGCAGCGATTTCCTAATTGGGAAGGAACACCCAATCGCCAACTCTTACACGCCATAACGCCACATAATCGGCGACGCAACGCTAAAAACACGACACCACGTAACAACCCATGCGAAACAAGCGATAGCACGGCATTAATTGGCAGTTAAAGGACCAACTGCGGTTTTAATGGGGGGTATTATCACGGGACCAAGCCCGCATACCTGTATTTAGCCAGCGACCCGCTGGCCCCCTACGGGGCCAACGGACTTTCTTCCTCGTGCAATAATAAATTTTTAACCTAGTACCAAGCTGCAGTGCCGTGACAAGCACGAAACGGCCGAGGGCGACCTGGAGGCGCAGGATAACGCTTAATATCGCGCTAAAATAAACCAGTGCCGTTAGGGCCGGTTTATTACGCGCTTTTACGCGCACCTTGCCACTGTTACCCCCTAATTTTGTGGCGGTTGCTCCCCGGCGTTTTATCGGCGTTATATTTTTTATGTTTTTTGGGTTTTTCGGGGGGCTGCCGGCGTGCGCCCCCTTTGCAATAATTTATAGGTAATTAATTTAACCATATAATCCGGGGCTGGCTCGCTTTGGTTGGTTCATTTATTTTTTACCGTTCGTTTATTTTCTTTCCGCTTTTTTTACTTTATGCCGTTATTGTTATGGGTTGGGATTTTGCCTTTATCCCTTTTTGGGCCTGCCCTTTGGCCGGTATTATATTACGGGTGCCTCCTTTACCCGTTGTGCGAAACCTGTAATACTTAAATTTTATGCTGGTATTTCCCCTGGATCGTGCCACCATTTCGGTGGGCCCGGCTTGCTGGGGTACCTGGCATAAAAATCTTTTATCGCTTGATCCGCCCCTTTCAGGTTGGCGGCCGGCTGCTATATTAGCTTGTAAAGGGCTAGCTATTTCACTTTGTATTGCAGCTTGCCGTTTATTTCCCTGGAGTTTAAAATGCTATTAAAATGCCATTTTTCCATTGGCTTTTTATCGGGATCGTTTGCATTTTTTACTAAAATTGCACCGGCAATTTGCCTGTCGTGGTTTTTATTTATTGCTTTTTATCCTGATAGGCCCCGGTTTTTTTTTATATTAAAAACGTGCAAAAAACGGGAAAAAGGTTATATTATTTTAATAATTTAACAGTTAAAGCCCTGGGATATACCTTTATAACTGGGAAAAGGTTTATCCATTTTTTGCTAAATTTATTTGTTAGCTTAAACGTATTTATATTTTTTATGCTAATTTAAACAAGGTTTCCCTTTTTAAAGGTTCCGGCGTTGGTTTGGTAGCAATTTGCTGCTTTTTTATACTTTTTTTTACTGGCTTCCGCCATAACTTTTACATGGTTTTACATTTTTTGCACCCTGTTGGTTATTATGGTTGCATTATATAATTCCTTTTATTTCGCTAGCATATTGGCGGGTGGTTGGTTTTATTTTAATTCCATTCCTATATGTGGGTTTTATTCGTAATTTATAAAAAACGGGAATATGCCGGTTATTTTTAACACGTGGTTATTATTGGCAAATTCCGCTAATAGTAGCTAATTTGCCCAATTATTTTAATAAAAAAAGCAAAATATTTAAAAGTATTGCTTTATATAAGCGTTTAAAATTTTTATTTAATTATTAAATTTCGGGTAAAACGTTAACGAGTGCTTAAATGTAACGCCGAATTTACGGTTTAATTTTTTTTTAAAAAATGGATACGAATTGCTGGCTTTTATTTAAAATAATGGTTTTAAATGTACCATGCAGGCGGTACATTTGCGAAAGGAAAGCGTTGGCCAGGCGTCCTGCATCGGTTTTTACCATTAAAATATAATGGCGCATTTTTATTAACTTATTCGCTATTACCATAATATGATAATAAATAACGCCCTGGCGCTTGCATAATGGGAAAGGCTTTACGTAATTAATAAATATATCCGCCCAGGGGCGAAAAAGTATAAGTAAAGGTTTTAACAGGCCTGCCGGGAATCCTTTCCTTACTTTAACCATTTTATATAAATGGCACCCTTAAACGAATACGTTAACGTCCCGTAATAATTTCGGTTAAAAATACGTCCGTTATAAAAGGTTCCATGTTTTATTACGTTCCGGGTGTTCGTTTGGGAAAAGGTTATGCGTTTTATGCAAAATTTACAGCCTTAAAGCGTTATTAAATGGTATAAATAATTTATCCTTGTAATAAATGCGCTTATAAATCGTTTAGCAATTGGTTTTTACCATTTTTACTTGCTTTTTTACCCAAGCGGGGAATTGGCGTATTAACGGGTCCCGTAAAATGGTAAACATGGTTTGCGCTAAATTTAAGGTGGCGTATACCCGGTTTATTAACACGTTAATATGTTTCGATATATTAAAAGCTTAAAAGGTCGCTAATATACCGTTAAGGGTTTATCGGTTTGCTAAAAGTAGCATCCGTTAGCGGTATGCCACCTTTTAATCGTTAAAGTCCTTTATATCCGCTGGTTTTACGCCGGGTAATCGGGAAAGGGTATTCGGAATAACGGCAGTTTTTTTGCGCTTATAAACGATATGGAACCGGAAATCGCTTAAAAATTCCAACCAACGAACCTGCTTTTGGTTAAGCAGTTTAATGGTAGCAAAATATTGCAAATTTTTATGGTTCGTTTAAATTTCCACTGGTAATTTAGCACCTTGTAACTTGGGTTTCCATTTTTTAAAAGCCTTAATAATAGCTAGAAACTTTTTATTATAAATTTTATAATTGCATTTCGTTAAGATATGCTTGGCCGAAAAGAAGGTAATAAGGCGGCGGATTTTTTTAGCGTTCATTTAAAAAAGGACGTTCCTTGTGGCCCAATTTAACGCATCCGTTTTAATAATAATTTTTAATACGGGGTTATAAAATGTTAATATAATTTTTAAAAAAAACGCGTTACGAAACTGTTAAAACGTTATTAAGGTTTTATTTATAAGTTGCCCTGGCCAGCTGCCCGCGCTTATTATTATTATTAATAAACGGGTTATAATTAAAAAACCCCGGATAAACCGTTTATAAAAATTAATAAAGCTTAAAAAGCGTTAAAGCTTTTTTAAGCTGGTAGGTTGCTGCCAGGATTAAATTATTTTAACCTTTTTTAAATCCATCCTAATTCCCGACGTTAATACGATAAGGCCCAAATACTTTATTTTTTTAACGTAAAATTTACATTTTCAAATATTAATTATAAATTTAGCATCGGAAAATTTTTTAATAACTTTTTTAATATGCCGCCGGTATTTCGCTCGGGTTCCGTTATAAATAAAAACGTCGTTTAAATAAGCCGTTGCGTATTGGTTTAGCGCGTTTGCTAAAACGTGATTAATATAATGCTAAAACGAGCTTGGTGCCCTTGTCATTCCAAAATTAGCAATGCGGCATTTAAATAGCTTAAATTTAATAATAAATGCTATTTTTCACTTATTTCCGGGAGCGATACGCAAGCGATTAAATGCCGCGGTAATATTCACTTTTATATACCATTTCGTTTTTACCAATGCTTTAAATGTTTTCCGGATTAATAAAATGGGATATTTATTTTTTACCGTAACGTTATTTAAACCCCGGTAATTTATATAAACCCGAATCCCTTTTTCCGGTTTTTTAGCCAAAAGGATTAAAATTGCCGCTGGTAATGTGCTAGGGCGAATAAAGCCTTTTATTAAGTGCTTATTTAAATATTTCCTTATCGCGCGTAACTTTTATTATAATATAGCTCGATTATAATAATACGGTGGTATTTTGCCGGGTAACAATTTAATTTTATAATTAAATGGCTTGTGCAATAAAAAGGTGTTTACGTTTTATGGGAAAAAATATTTAATAAAATTGTGCAATTTTTAGGGAAGTTTTTTTAAAATTTTTTTTATCGTAACGGGGGGTTTTCCATTTAAATATTTTTAAATATCCTTGTTAAAAACCCGGCGTAAATGCGGTACCTTTTAAATTTAATCCTTAAAAATTTAAACCCTTGGTTTTAGCCTTGTACTTTTAAAAAGCTTTTCCGTTTAAAAAATGCTTTAAAGGATTGCCGTTGGCGTTTTTTTAGCAAGGTTATTAAATAACCGGAAATTTAACGGGTTATTCCCTTTTATAATTGCAAAAAACTTTTCCCAGGTTATAAATTGTACCTGCATGCCTTTTTATTTATAAAAGGTTAAAAAATTAGGTGCGCTTAAAAGGCGGATTTCCGTATCGGTAATTATTGGTTGCTCGGTTTCCGCCAATGTAATACCGTTTATATTTAATGTTCCCGCGGCCCAATTAATTGCCAGGTTATAATATTAAAATTATAACAATTTTAAAATAACGTTTAAACCTTTTAACAATTAGCAATAAAAAATTAAAGTTTTTATAATATTATTAAACGTATGTACTATTTTAACACATTTTATAATGCATTCCGCCAGCATTTTATTAGCAAATTAAAAAGGTTTTAATTCGGGTAATTAAAATTTTAACAGGTTATAAGTATGCGCGAATGTATTATTAATAAATGCCTAAAAGGAACATTTCGTATCAATTAATAATTAACAAGGTACCGGTTAGTTCCCGTAAAAAAGCAGCATGGTATTAAAAGAAAACGTTATATTAAATTTTATGGAATAAAAATATACGTTATTTTATTTTTATTGCTGCCGTTTTTAAATTTTTTAATGGTTCCGTGTGCGATTATTTGCAGGACCTACTTATTTTTTATTTATTACCCGCTGGCGTTTTATTATTATTTAAATTTTACCGGGCATATAAAAGCGTAATGGCCCGCTTGTTTGCAATATAGGTACAAGTTATTAGCATGCCGGTATTTTTTTTATATTTTAGTAAAAGGGGGTTATGCTTTTATTATAATTTTATTAAGGTTTATTAGGTTACTTTTTAAAGCTGGGGCCGGGTTTAATAAATGGTTGGTATATTTTAACGGTAGCGAAACGCTAGCTTATTGCGCCTTATGCGCGTGGTTTATAAAATTGTTAAATAAGTTTCGGTACAATTTAACCCATTCGTTAAAATCCTCGGGTCCCGATTTATTAATTTAATGCACGACGGCCCTAAAAAGCTTGTTGCTAACCTTGCTTTTTAAAGCTTTAACCTGCATATTTGCCGGGTATCCGCCCATGTTCGCCAAACGGATAAATAAATTAATAAAATTGCCGAACCTGGTATTTTTTTACCTTAAAATGTTAAAATTCCGGCGGGCCGCCGCCCTGGTATTTTAAATTTAATAAACCGGGTTAAATAAATTAAATAGGAAGGTATAATTAAAAAAGTTTTTGGTTTAAATAAAAAGGTTTAATAAGTTTATCGTTACCAAATTAATTGCGTTTCGAACGTGTCGATACGCGTTTTTTAAAAAGCGCTGGGCTGCGTACAGTACTCGGGCCGTTAAAATGCCGTAAAAGGCGCCGTTAAAGGTAAATTTAATATTAAGCAGTGATTTTTACGTGACGTACTTTTTTTAACGTTAAGCATTATCCGTTTAAGCGTTAAAAAAGATAAGCGGTTTGGCGCTTACCGGGCGGGACGTTGTTAAAATTCCGGCGGGATAATAGGGGGCTGGCAGTGCCGCGTCGTCGCTTTATAGAAACAGGGATAACTGGGATGCTAAGGTGCCCGGGGTAAGGATGCGCGGTATAAGAGGTTTAAGGTTAAAAAACGGTAATGCGGCGCATTATTGCGCAAATTGTTATATTAACCGATTGTTTTTTACGTTAAATTGCGTGGTTATTTTTTAAAACTAGGTTATTATTGCTTTTAACCTGGTAATTTTAAAGCTATTTTCGCTCGTTTGGGTTTAAAACGTTATTAAATCGTTTTAAAAAGTAGCGGTATTAATATTTAATGCTTGCATAAGCATGTGTAACTGGCATATTAATAAATTGGGCTGGGCGTTATTTATATCACGTTGCAAATCCGTAAAATTAACCTCGCACCTTTTACTTAATAAGTATTAAAAGGCGATATACTTATTAAGCAATTAAAAAGCGGAAACATGGTTTAAATTTAGGGTATCCTGGGTTTAATTTGTTATAATGGTATTACGTTGGTATAACTTTGGGTATTTAATGCTGGGTCGGATGGTAATGGCGTTGGTGGCCTTTTGTTAAACATTGATTTTTCAAGGCGTGGTTGCTGCAATGCCGTTTCTCGGGATCGGGAAAAAGGCGAAACGTTATCGCTAATTCCGTGTTTTTTTTGTTAAGGTGCAACAAACTGTCACGGCATTGCAGCTTGGTACTAGGTTAAAAATTTGTTGTTGCACGAGGAGGAAAGCCCGCTGGCTCCGTAGGGAGCCGGCGGATCGCTGGCTAAATACAGGTGTGCGGGCTTGGTCCCGTGACAGGAGCCCTGGCTAAAAAGCGGCTAGCTTGCACCCAACCTTTAACGAGCATTTTGGTAAGCATTTTCCGAAAGGTTAAAAATTTATCCCGGGATATCCTATACAGGGGTTCCCAGGGCACTTTCGCCTTTTTTCCTTTTTAAAGGGTTAAAGGGATTTTATGGTTCATTCCCTCGCGGAAGGGGGGCAGCTCGCTCGTTTTTTCCTTTCCTTATAGCTTGGCGTGTTCCCGAACCTCGGGAAAAAATAAGCGGCTAATTTCCGCTAAAATCCGCTTTTTTTTCGGGGTTAATGCTTTTTAAATATCGGCAAGGGTTACGGCGAATATTAATATCTCGGTTTAATCGCTGCGATACGCTTTTTTAGCTTCCGTTTTAAAAATTACGGCATATAATTGTTTTATTTTTAAAATACGTTAAACCCTTGAGGTTTTTTTCCAGGCATTTAAAAGTTTAACTTTTAATTTTTTTACGGTTTTAATATAAATCCGCCTTTTTACGGCAATATAACGCACGTTTTCCTTTATTATTTAAAGGTTATTTAAAATAAATAACCATTATAGCCCGGGTATTATATAAACGAAAAGCAATTGCTTATAACCTTTAATATTTACCGTCCCGTAAATTATTTCCGTAATTTCCGCTTTTTAAAACGCTTTAATAACGCTTTTTATTCGCCGCGGTATTATAGCAATGCGTTAAAATTTATTAAAACGGGCAAAAAATAAATTAACGGCAACGTAATATAAATAACCCGTATTTATTAATACCTTTATTAAATAAATGCCATTAATTATAACATATACCAATAAAGGTTTACCATTTATTTATTATTTCGCTTTTTTAATTTTACCGCTTATAAGCTTTTTCCGCTTTTTAATTTAATTTTATTAAGGAGCTTTTATTTTTCCTTTTTAAATTAAACCTTACGGTTATTTTTTTTTAGCAAAAGGGTTATGGCTAGCTGGTTTACGGCGGCCTTGCGGGGGCCTTGAGGCCGTTTTACCGCGCGGTACGGGCAATTAAAAACTTAATATTCGAAACTCCTGCACCGCCGGCAGCGCCTTTCCTTGGTTCATTTTTTAAGCTCCTTTTTAATTATTTATTTAACCCTAGCAATATTTGCCGCGGGCTGGGTCCCCCCTTGCCGTAACCGGGTTACGGCGTTTATTCCCGTTATGCGTACGTTTTTATTTTAATTCAAGGCCTTGGGGGCCTTAACCTTTAAAAAGGCAAGCTATGGCCGCGTTATACCGTTGCCCCGGTTACGTGCCAATTGGGTTTAAAAGCGTAAAGCATGGCCCTTTTTTTTAACCATTAACGTTAACATTTTATAAATTTATTTATAATACATTTTAAATATTTTGCGGTTAATTAAAAAGCTAGCTAGCAATTAATTTAAAAAGCTTTTTAATTAATAAATTTGCATTTAATCGTTTTAATTTAACTTAACGTTTTATAAAAGCGTTTTAAATTTAAGGTAATATTTAAAAAAGGGCTGGGCATTTTAGCAAATGTCTCGCAACTTTTATTTCGCAAGCTTAACCCGCCCGGGATCGTTATAAATCCGGTGGAAATAAATTATTAATTGGTTAAATTAAAATTGGTAATCGTTGCTGCCGCGATTAGCGTACGCCCGGACCCGCGTTTATACGTTTACGTTAAAGCATAAAAAAATAACGGTTTAACGGGCCTTTTAACCCTTTATTTTTTGGGCGTTAAGCTGGATTTTATTACGCATGGCCAGCAACCATGCCGCAAACGAGGCGCGGTTTTTTTTAAAGGGTTAAAACCATGGCAGCGCTTTCCGGTTTTTATTTTAATCCTTCCCCTGTTCCATGTTAAATTTGGGCTATAACGTTAAAGTTATAGCAACCGTATTGCCCGCCGCAAGAGGGGCAAAACCCGAAGGGGCCGGGATGGCCATGAGGGATGCGGGTGTTAAAAGGGTTCACCCGTGCGTGGGTTAAAATAATATTAAAAAATGGCAAATCCGCCGCGTTATATTGGTTAATTTAACCCGAGCTATTCGTTTTTTAAGCCTGGCAAGGTTATTAATTACCGTATCCGTTAACGCGTTAATGCGGGCTAATAAAAGGTTTACTGGCAACGGAGGCGGTTTGAAAAGCGCGGGCGAAAAAGTGGGTGTTCCTTTTAAGGCTTGGGCTGGGTCCATACGTTGTTATCTCGAGCCCTCGGCGCGCCCGCGTAAGCTTTAGCGTCGCCAAGTGTCCGAAAGGAAATTTTAAAAATATGTAACGGGCTATGCGTAAAGCGGCCGCTATTACGGTACCTAAAAAAGTTTATTTTTAGAGTGAAAAGAAAGGAGCATTGTTAGGCTCCCGCCACGGGCTCGCGACGCGTCTTTAGGCGCCATTAGGCCGTGGCGCCGATATGGTGCAATCCCGACGGAAGTCGGGACCCACACACGGGCTAAGCCCGTAACACCCGGTTAAAAAAGGACAAACATGTTAATATTGTTCCAATTAGGTAATAAAGGATTAAAAGGATTAACAGGTGCAAAAGCCGTTGCTGCCGTTTATTTAACCTTTTTTTATTTGGTACGTTTAAATTTTTTTATATTGTTAATACCCCGGCGCACCGCACGCATTATTTTTTTAAATTACGAATTTTTTTACGTTTATAACCGCTGGATACGGTTATTTTTAGCACGCATTAATTTTTTTGGTTTAATAGCGCAACCGTTTAGCCGCGGCCAATTTGGCGTTAAATTTAAAATGCTACTTAGCAATTTTACGCAATTGTTTTAAAAATACCTTAAAATGTTATAATAATTGCGTTTTAAATAAACGCATTTAATGCAATGGGAGAAATCCTAGGGGAATATTTAATAAAAAGGAAGGCCCAGGGCCTTATAAAAAAATAAAAAGGCATAATGAAAGGTAAAAAAAGACAACAACAAGCAAATCCCGTTATTAAATAAGCTTTTTAGCTAAAAAAACGTTTACGCACCCGACTGGACATTGTATTAATAAATTTAATAAAAAAAAAGGTAAAAAAATATTTATTATTAATAAAATAAAAAAGTAAAAAGCTGGGTTAAAAGGGCTTAGCTTTAAAAAAATGACCTAATATTACGATTAGCCACGGGATAAAAAAGCGGGATCAGCTACGCCATTTTAAAATGGTATGGGTTACGTGATATGAAAAGGATTGGTTGAATCGGCTTGGTCGTATCGTAATTTAAACAATCCAAACGATTTAACGCGATACTAGGAATTAATTAAATTGGTTAAGTCGCATCGCGATCTAACCGATTTAAAGAAGTATTACTAGTAGTACGCAGTTATATAAGGAGGCTTAGCCTTCTAGTTAAAATAGCTTTAATTAAGGCCTTAACATTAATTAATTTAAGTTAATTTTAAGGCACCCCCTTGGGCAAGCAATACAAACTACCTGTTTTACCAAGCTACCAACCCCGTTGCAGCAGCATTGCAAAACGATACTGTTTAAAAATATCTCCCTTAGGCGCCCTACCTTAGGAACAGATTAAAGGTTTGGTTGTGACAGCTCCAAGCCGTTTATAAATAGGAGTACCCACTCCTACTAACATTTTATATATTTTTTATATCTTGATTTAACGGAAAAATCATTATATTAAATTTTACCACGAGCTCGCTTAAAAAGCGTAAAAAAGGTTATATTTACAAGCACGTTAAACACGGTAGGAGTAACAATTAAAGCCGTAAAAGGTAAAGCGCTGCAAGCTTTTTTTTAAACAGCACAGGTATTATTAAAACGGATCGCGGCCTGCTTTATAAATTTATTACAATTCTAGGCTTTAAATTTATCCATTTTAAAATTATAATCCCAGGCCATTATAAATTTATTAAAAGTTCCACGCAGCGCGTTAAAAATAAATTTAATGCGAATATCGTTTTTTTTATTTTTATTTTTTTACAAATATTAAACACATTTTTTAATATTAAATTTAACGGTATCGTGAAAATATTTAAAAGCGTTATTAGCTAGCAACTTTTTTACCATGCAATTAGTATAAAAAAATACATTTTATCGCTAAAAACGCTATACCTAAATTAATAAAATGCCGTAAAATTGCCACGGGATTAAAATAATTTATTAAATATTTTTAAAATGCTTAAAAAAACAAATGTGTTAACGTATATAACAAGATTACGGCGGGGAAAATTTTTTTTATTATATTAAAAAATTACAATTTAACAAATTAACTATGAAAAAAGCGCAATGATATCGCCACAGGTTAAAAAAAGGAGCATTTACAAGAAGTGTTAAAATTAGTTAAGGAAAAGGAAAAGGGAAAAATCGCAAAAACGAAAGGGCGGGAGGCTTATATATAAGGCCGGAGGGGGTCCGTGCATTGTGCCTTCCTTTAAAAGTGGTAAATCCCAATTGGGACTAGCGTGCCCCATACCGCCGCGAGCTTTCGGCGCCGGAGGGAAGGGTGGATGTTACGGGCCTAGCCCGTGTGTGGGTCCTGATTTCCGTCGGGACTGCGCCATGTCGGCGCCACGGCCTAGTGGCGCCTAAAGACGCGTCACGAGCCCGTGGCGGGAGCTTGACGATACTCTTTTCTCTTTACTCTGAAAATAAACTCTTTTAGGTGCCGTAATTGCGGCCACTTTACGCGTGGCCCGTCACACTACCTTAGCGTCTGGTATCCTTGGTACTTAAAACCTGATAAGACACTTGAGCGAGTTTGCTATACAAATAGGGTTGTACTTTTTTTTTTTCTTTGCAGTTTTCTACATAATACGTGGCTCAATTTGTCAGCCTGCTTGCGGGTCTTTAAACACCAAGCAGGAATAGGACCAAGCGGAATTTTCTTTACAGGGGGGCATGGACGAGCTAGAATTAAGGGACGGCAAGGCCAATACCGAGGAGGGTACACATCGCGGTGAACTTCGAGGTGGCAGGAAACCTGGCCAACCCATTACAGCACGGAAAGGGCGGCGGGAATAAATTGCATCGCATGAATGAGAACACCACTGAGAAGCCTTATGGTACAGAAAACCCAAATCAAATGCCAAATCCCATTATTCACCACACCACAAACCAGTGGCGGTTGCATCGCCTAAAATCATAATTGAAAAAATGAAAACGTGAACAGTCGTGAACAAAGAAACCGCCTAGCCGCCGAAGCCGTACAGAGTGCGGCCTTGTCGCTTCAGAGCGTAGACGACGTCAAGGGACGTGACAGTCTTCCTCTTGGCGTGCTCAGTGTATGTGACAGCATCGCGGATGACACCCTCCAGGAAGGATTTGAGGACACCACGCGTCTCCTCGTAGATCACTATGGGAAAGAAAAACCGTCAGACTGTGCAAATAACAAGACGTCATCGACCCAGACCGAGAAGCGACTTACTGGCAGAAATACGCTTGACACCACCACGACGGGCCAGACGCCTGATTGCGGGCTTGGTGATACCCTGGATGTTGTCGCGAAGAATCTTGCGGTGACGCTTGGCACCACCCTTTCCGAGGCCCTTGCCGCCCTTGCCGCCTGTTGCATCAAGGTTAGCTCACTGGAGCGTGGGGATTGGAGCCCGGTTGAACATGGCGACTTACGTCCGGTCATTTTGAGATGATGTTGAAGACGGTATGTGTTAGGTGTAAAAAGTGGCACAAAGCAAAGACGGTGGGTGGTTGTGGTGCTTGGTGTTGGTATTGGGAGGCGCGGTGTGGATGGGACGTATTGAGAGCAGGTGGCGAGCGTGGGGAAGTTGGGCGTCTTTAAATGCTGGCTCTGCCGACGACGCGGATCACTCAGTGATTTGGGTTTGGCTGGGTCTCGGCGCGAAAATAAGGACAGCCCCACGCACGCGCTGCAGCAATGTGGTGCCACGCCCCGACGGGCCGGATGGAGCTGACGCGGGTGGGTGTGGGGATGTGCCTTGCAGTTCGCATGGGTCAAACAAAGTGGCAGCGAAAAAAAAAGAGAAAACAGACGGGCACGATATTAATGTTCATTGGCCAGAGGCAACCAGCCATCCCTCCTCGGGGCTCAGGTGGCCATCATTCCAGCTTGACCGGCACATTCGAGGGCGAGCGACATTTTGCGTGCAAATTGGAAACATAATTCTTGTAGATGGATTGCACTCCAGGCGGGCCAGGCAGCAACCCGAGGGTGGCAAAACGTGTGGCTGCGCCAAGAGCCATCCTTCTGTTTCCCACCCTCCCAAATCTGATCTGCTGCCTAATTGGGACGGGCTGCTCTGCCATTCCTGAGCACCCGGTTCCGCGGGCGTGATCGATGGCGTAGTACCTCACGTCGGACTGACTCATTCACGGGGAGGCGAAGAAATCGTCATGCGCATACGAGATGGTTTTCAAAAGAAGCGCGTGACATGGGTGCGGCGTCGCGTCTTTGATGCTGGACGGCTGGATGAAGCCCTGCTCGGCCCCAGCGCGGCAGCACGGCAGGGAGCCAGCCCAGGGCCGTCGGCTGCATCGCAAGATCCTTGTTCGTCTTTGATTTCGACCGAGGCTGGCCAATCAAAAATCTGCCATCCTAGCGGCTGCGTCTGATCGTTGCCATCGCGCTTGGACCAGTTCCGGTCACCCTCCTTTAGATTTTCCATGTGGCATTTTCCACTGCCAGAAAAACCCGCTTTTTTCCTTCGCATTCCGCAACGCAACGACCCCGGTCTTTGCTTCCCAAATTTGGCGCGCTTTTGCCAACTCAAAACAATCAGAAAAAAAAAAGGGCAGGTGCATGCAGGCGAATCAGCCAACCCAACGTGACCGGCACTCCGCCCTACTTAAGGACTTTCTCCCGCCCCCCACAAAGCCTCAATCTTTCTCTCCCACAACACACTCAACCCACCCAACCAACCCAGTCAGCATCTCTCCCACAACCAACAACAACAACCATCGACTTCTAGTCATCGCGACTTAATTCTCCTCAATCAACTTCACAATGGCTCGCACCAAGCAGACCGCCCGTAAGTCCACTGGTGGCAAGGCTCCGCGTAAGCAGCTCGCCTCCAAGGCTGCCCGCAAGAGCGCCCCGTCGACCGGCGGCGTCAAGAAGCCTCACCGCTACAAGCCTGGTACCGTCGCTCTTCGTGAGATCCGTCGCTACCAGAAGTCGACTGAGCTCCTGATCCGCAAGCTGCCCTTCCAGCGTCTGGTAAGCCATTCCTCGCCGCCGCGCCGCGCTCCATTTACCTCATCGTGACGCGACGACATTCATTGACACGCGACGCGCCACACAGGTTCGTGAGATCGCCCAGGACTTCAAGTCCGACCTCCGCTTCCAGTCGTCTGCCATCGGCGCTCTCCAGGAGTCGGTCGAGTCGTACCTCGTCTCCCTCTTCGAGGACACCAACCTGTGCGCCATCCACGCCAAGCGTGTCACCATCCAGTCGGTAAGTCATCACATCCACCACCGCAGACACCCGCGCTCGTGGACCTACAATCACTAACAACCATTACAGAAGGACATCCAGCTGGCCCGCCGCCTCCGCGGTGAGCGCAACTAGATCGTCTGCTTTTAGTCTAATTTAACGTCTGCTGGCTTGGAGGTCTCATGATCATGGCACTTGTTGATTTGGGTTCGCACTGGGTTTTGGGGGATAATATCCGGCGTTGACCTGCGTTTGATTTTCTACATCGGGATTGTACATTAGGGACACGAGGTCTTCACGAAGCCGGCAGCAGAGTTGACCGCGCGAGACTGCATCCCAAAGGAACCAACATTTCAAAACAACGCGACGTGCCTCATGACATCCTGGTCTGCTTGACATGTAAATTTGCTAGCCCTTTATTGCCCGGCCGGGGAGAACCCACCTTGCTTCATGAGTACTGTTGTCTTCGGGCGCCTCTCAAGACGGATCGCATGCGTAGTTTGCTTTGTTTTGTCACCCGGAGTCTCGTTTCCGCGATCAGCAACGTGATGCACCACGAGATGCCCAGCAAATCCGTCAAATAATGTCCCTTAACCGCCTGTAGATCAGTCCCAATCCTGGCCGCTCGACTAGATGCTCAACCAGCGAACGGGGGCAGCGACGAGCCACCCTGCCTGGGATCACAGTGCTCTGACTGCGAGTGTAGCCAGTCGGCCCACGTTTTGGTGGCCTTGGATGCACAGGGACAATGTTATGAGGCGCGCGGTTTTGGCCCATTCAACGTGCCGGCAGGTCGTCTCCCCTATTCACATAGTCTTCCAACGCCTATCCTCCCAAAGGGTGACACCAGTCATCCAAGATTCCATCATTATAGGCTTAAACATCCAGCTCCATCATGTCTCTCTCCTCGTCGTCGTCCATCTCATAGTCATCTTCTCCACCCGCCCGCGACCCGTGCACATGCGCTGCGTGGCCGGGTCGCCCCTGCAGCTCGCGGATCTGTCTTGTCTCCTCCTGAGCCTGGTGCCTCTTGAGATCCTCCAGTGTCCACATGCTCACGCCTTCCTGGTCCTTGGGCCGAAAAGGCTGTGCCATCGTTTTGAGAAACTTTTTGGCAGTGCTTACGGCCATGTCGGTACTGAGGTTGGTATCGCTCTCCAGCAGGGCCTGGTTGATCCACTTCGGCAGCTGGCTGCGCTTCTTGGGAAACCTGCGGTCTGCGAGCACCATGATGCCGTAGTCGTCTTTGCCTCGCAGCACCCGCCCCAGACACTGAGCGGCATGTCGCATGGCATCGAAGGAGAGGAAGTCGTTCTCCTTGATGCGATAGGTCTCGCGCAGGAAGTCCAGACGCGCCTTCAGAATGAGAGACTCGGTGTACTGGTACGGAACGCCGATGCAGAGCACGGCCCTCCCGTACTGGTGATCAAAGTCGATGCCCTCAGAGACCTTGCCACGAGCCACACAGAACATAACGGCGCCGGTGCCGTTACAACAAGCCGTTCTGTATGTTTCCAGCGCGACCGCCGTCTCCTGCGCGTCTGGGGTCTCTACGAGAATGAGCTTGTACTTCCAGACTTCTTCCAGGATGTTCATTCCCTGCCACATGCTGATGATGGATTCCATGTAGAAGTATGACGGGAAGAACACCACCATGCCGTCTGGGGTTATCTTGGCAAACTCAGTCAGCAGGTTCCCGTAGTTGCGCACGACGGGGAGGTCTGTCCTGACGGCGAAGCTGCTCGATATCGCGGCCTGGTCGCTGCCCTTGGTGACTATCATGGGGAGGAAGGATCGGCGGCCGAGTGTCATGCTGTAAGACTCTTGCACAACAGCATCGAATCCGAGCATCTTCGGGTACATCTCCAGCGGAGAAAGGGTCCCGGATGTTATAATAACAGTCCTGAAGCGCTCGAACACGGGCTTGATTGCGATGGCCGCATCCAGGCAGGTGAAGTGGAGGACGGGATTGACCACCTTGGACTTGGCCGTCTCATAAGGCTCCAGCAACAGAAGGAAGCCCTTCTCGTAGGTGGCAACGAGGGTAGCAAACGTTGCGACCTCCTGGAGCGGCTGGAAATCTTCGATGTTGGTGAGCTCTAGCGTGCGAACAAGAGAGGTCAGGCGCTCGGCGCAGAACCTGAGGGGTTTCTTCTCGATGAACGTGTATTCCTTCAGGTGTGCAAGGAACGATGGGGGTGTCTCCGAGATGACCTCCAAGACCTTTAGCCGCGTCTGTACAATCCGAGTTAGTAGCCGCGGCGGGTCGGAAGGATGTGTAGGTGACTCCTGCCTAGGGAACCGAATCGGGGTGGAAATAAGCATGGGCATACCTTGAGATATTCGATAAACCTCTTGAGAAACGCGACAAAGTGCTCGGCCCTCCTGATGTTGCCCGGCACAGCCTCCTTGATCAGGTCGTCCGGGAGCACTTGCGGAACAGACTGGTCAGCGTGGGGCGTGGGGCAAGGAACGAACGGACGCAGAGAGAAAGAAAAATAGGACACACCTGGGTTGGCCATGAAGGCGTCCTCCTGACGTGCCTCGTCGGCATCTCGGAGGCCCGCGACAAGCTTCTGATACTCATCCTCAAGCTGTTTCTGGTCCGTTTCTCTCATCTGCTTGATCCTGTTCTCAAGGTTCTGGGCACCCCTAGTCGCTTTCCTGAGCGAGTCCTCGGTGAGATCCGTGCTCAGCGATTCAATGCAGACGTTGTCGATGTTGTGCGCTTCATCAAAAACGATGATTGAGTCTCTGGAGAGTTCTTTGGACACTCGTTCGGCAATCTTGGGGTCCAGCAGATAGTGGTACGAGTAGATTATGACATTGCAGTATTGCATCTGGACACACAGACGCCACCGTTGCGGTGTCAGAGAGCCGCAGATGTGAGGACAAGGGCCGTTGGAGGGTATCTCACCATGCGTCGGGCCGTGAAGTACGGACATTGCTTGTGCTGTTCCCCGTAGCGAAGGAGCCCATCGAAGGTCCATACGCCGTTTGGGATCAAGTTGTGCGGTTCCAGAACATCGAGATTCTGGTCAAGGTCAGCATAAGGCCGCAGCCAGCAGGACGACGGCTTGCTCCTGGCATTGGAATCTGAGGCGAAACATACGTCATGATAGATGCAGACTTCCACGTCTTCACCCTTCTCCTTCTTCTCCTTGATGAAGCCGGCCGTCAAGCTTCTGCATCGAGCGTCAACAATAGCACCGCTCTTTTCGCGTTTGACAGCCGGGTGCAAGCAGAGGTTCTTGCGGCTAGTGAGGCCGAGCCCTCTGAAGTCTTCCTCCTTGCCTAGCTGTTCCGCACGATACTTCATGAGAGCTCTGAGTTCAGCAAGTGCCTTTTCGATCTCCGACATGGTTCCTACGTTAGGTCAGCTATGCACTAGACTGGATTAAGGCGAGCGGGCATGGGCCACACGGACGCGAGCAGTAGATCAGCTTCCGGTGTTCTGGGTTGTGCTGCTGATACGCCACAATGAGAGATAGCAGAGTGGCGGTTTTGCCCGTGCCCGAAGGCATCTCAAGAACACAGTTGCCACCGGCATCGAGAGTCCCTAAACCGCCGAGGAGTCAGACACACTAGGGGGCTGCAGCGGAGGCGAAGGGACTGCTCACTCTTGAGATCGCACATGTAGCTTCAGAAGGGAGCATTTGGTTAGCACGAGGGCCAGAAAAAGATGAGACCACTAGATACACGCATGATAGACACACACGGATCAAGCAGCCATGGCTTGTTTACGGGGGGTCTTACGCATATTGCTCTGATTTGTAGGTTGGTGTCGGGCAGACAAGGTTCAGGGTTTAGCCAAGATCATGTTGTCACCACGTTCGTGTATCATGCCCATCTATTGGCGGCGGGCGCAACGGGAGGGATAGAACCACACCCAGCGCCGAGTGGCGATTGGGTGGAAGCCAGCCTACCAGGATATATGCGAGGGTATGGGAAGATGACCGGGAGGTCACTGCCCAGGCGGTGTGTCAGCGGCCGATCTAGCCCGAGCACGGCCTGGACCGACATACGGTGTACAACGATATGCTTACTCGATATAGAAGAGCATCGTGCTCGAACGGTGGGGGCGCGGTGGCGAGGGCGGAACTCAGTAATCAGCCATTCAAACGGAGGCCTCGGTGAGAGCACGCCGCTGAACGCGAGATAGCGATGTTTTGAAGTGTGAAGCACCCGGGCCTTGCTGCTTTTGTCCGCGGTGATCTGGGTTTCCTTTGTTTGGCAATTGTGTTCGTTGGGTCGGTTGTGTTGCAGCGTTCCGGCGATGTCGACCGCCTCTAAGGCACAAAACCTTCCAGGCTCGCGCGAGTGTCGCACGAAGTCACGTGGCACAATCGCCGGGTCGCTGAGTCAGCGCTACCTAGGCTTATCGAGCACGCCTGCAAGGTCCGCCAAGATCGCTGAATCATTGGCGCCCAGGCATCTATCCTCCCAACACGAGATATGGCCTATCCTCTGTTGCCTGTTAGTCTTCCCTGCGGTCTCTCCTCGCAAGCCCACTCACCCACCGCCCGTGACGCCTTACCGCTGGCTTGACCCCCGCCGGGCCCCTCGCTTTGTGTGGAATCTCAGGGCAAAGTCTCCTGTCAAGGGCCCGATGAATGCCTGGTCGGCTTGGCCGGGCCCGAAGCAAGACGGCAGCAGCCGCATCCAAGGGAATAGCCCTCTTGCCCCACCACGTCGCCCAATCCGGGCGGTCCGGCGGTGGCCGACGGAGCCTACAACACCATCATCCTTTCACTGTGAAACAACGTTCCAATTGAGTCGCTCGTACACGATGGTTCTCACGCGCCAGGGCTGGGTGGGCGCCTATTGGCGCAGTTGGTCCTTGACGGGATATACCCATGTTCCCACCCTTGCATCTTTGTGTTCGATACTGTCATGTAGATAG
Source organism: Magnaporthiopsis incrustans (assembly GCA_003049425.1). Classification (NCBI taxonomy): domain Eukaryota; kingdom Fungi; phylum Ascomycota; class Sordariomycetes; order Magnaporthales; family Magnaporthaceae; genus Magnaporthiopsis; species Magnaporthiopsis incrustans. The sequence continues at coordinate 64,610 of PYSR01000098.1, forward strand.
TGATTGTGCTGCTGGGCTTAGGAGGATGTTCCATGAGCCAGGACGGCCTATCAGGTCTGTGTGTGTTGTTTGTTTGCCTGCCTCATCGTACACTTATGTCAAGGGTATTACCCTGCATCGCCCCGTGGGGGCTTCGCATGCTGGTTGGTCCCGATCCGCTGTGTTAGGTGTTCGCCTCTCGGTGCCTTTTGTGTGCTCTCGTGACCGATTGTGCACGTCATGCTTCATCTTCACACCCCACTCAGTGTCCGACTCATCACGCTTGGGGCCATCGCCTTGTGCTGAGCGGATAATCACAGGCCTGGCTGGATCCCAACTGTTCGCCGACCGTCCCTGTAATGCGCCGAGGATGGGGGTAACATACCAGCCCTATGGGTGGCAGCCGAGCTGCAGGCTCCCGTCGCACATAGCAAACAGTTGGGCGGTGCGTCGGGTTTGACTGAGCGGCCCGAAAGTATTGTGCCTGGTCACGATGGATAGAAGGGCCTTGGCGTTCGAGCGTTACAGCGGGGGGCGTTCGGCCAGGATTGATGTCACCTATGACGGGTAGACTCGCTTCGCCGCTGCCACAACCGCAACTAGATGCCGCGCAGGTTGCGGCAGGCTATGACGGTACGTCGGCAGCATTGCTGGAGAGGAGATGGTTGGCCAGCACCGCCGCAATTGGCAATTAGGGCGCCTCACAGAGCCAAATGTTTGCGCCTCGAGAACCAGCCCTAGTCCCGTTTTTGCGCTTGTAGATCGAGAGGTGCCTGGGGACGGATGGTGATCAATCCGCAGATGGCAATCACAGCGGCGAAGGCTTCCTAGCAAGGGTAGATCTCCTACATACATACAGTAGCGTCCGCCCCCAGCGGCCCCGCCAGCCTGCATGAAAAGGAGGGGGTGCGGCGCTGCTCGATCGGCTCCAGGCCCAAGCCCCTTTGTGACCAGGTATCGACGGGCGGAGTTGAAACTGGTTGCCCGTTTATTTCGTTTTTCTTCATTTCCGAACAGCTTCCTGCATTCCTTGCCGTCGATACCGAATGGAGGTGCTTGTACCCTGACTGGGTAAGTCCGTACCCGTTAGCTTTGAGCAACAACACATTCGGGGTCCGATCAAATCTTGCCCCACCAGCCAAGACACCTTCTCCGACCAACATCTTCGTGTAAAATGGGGGAGGGTCGGTACCAGGTAGCTAGGTAGGTCGGTGGACGAGTGCACAAGGACGTGACGGAACATGAATACAAGGAAAACAAAAACATATCACAACATCCCGCCCTCGCCAGTGGGCCGGCAGGTACTGTAGCGTCGATCAGCTCGTCACCGCAATGTGGGCGTGTAATTGCGGAGCGGGTTACGTTGGTCCCACCCAGCGAAGATGCCTGGGGGAGCCTCCATGTTCGGTGTCAGCACTGACTACCTAGCGAGGACAGGGAGCTCCTGATGTCGAACGCGCGCTGGCGGGTAGCTAAAGACGGGAGCAAAAGGCGGGAGGATCCTGGAGGGGCTCGGACTCAGGGCCCGCCCGGTGACGAGCTTAGGTCGGCTACTTGGCGAGGAGGGCGGGCTGGCTCACGCAACTGAGATTCAGATGCGCCACTGCCTGCCCTTGTTTCTGTACTTAGCCCACACGCGAGGTCTTCTGCAGCATTGTGGATACGGTTTCTGACCACCAATTTACCGAGCACGCTGGCCGAATCACATCAGATGCCCACTTTTGGGCTACGAGATGGGCTCCACCCCTTGCGGGCCTCGCAGGAGCGAGCATCATTTTTTGGGCCGTTTACTTTTTTTTTTCTTTCCCTGGTGGCTCCCTGGTTCTCGTCTCACCCACCCAAAAAAAGAACGACGAAAACAAAGGCCACTGATCCAGTTCGCTCCTTTTGTAAATCAATTCCCCGCTAGGATGGCGATCTGCCTGGGCAGAGGGCCAAGCGGCCTACCTGATTTGCCCAACTGTCTCCCCGCTCACCCGCATCGATCTCAGCGCCTGCGTGGGAATGCAGTCCGTCCGTTCTTATTTTTACTCCGTGACGGCCGTCAGCTTCCTCAGGGCCAGTCAAGGTACCTACCTCCTAACCGTCTCACTCAGGCTCCCGGGTCTGTTGCAAGGATCTTCGGGCTACCAAGCAGGACTTGGTCGTTGGAACCTTGTGGCATTTTTGATTGTATGTCGTATTGTTGAAGAAAATGCCAGTTCCTTGCACCTCCACACGGATAGCAATAGGACCCGTCTTGTATTGCCAACGTCCACAGTATGCGTCTCAACAATCACAATGACGAGGGGCTGTCCTGGGGGCAAGGTGAAAGCGACAGGAACGGCGTCGGTGGACCGCCCAGGTGTGGTGACAACATGGAGGGCAATCACCAGAAATCATCAAATGCCCCAGGCTTGGGCCCTAGCCGATCATGTCTGGTACTTGTGTTTTCAGAGCCTTATTGCCTTCCCAGCTCCGTTAACCAACGGTAAAATCTAGGGGCTTGACCGTATCTAGGCCAAGCGGTAACGGCAGCAACAGACGAGACCGCTCAAGGGTGCATCAGTCAGAGTTGGCTATTGGCATTACCTTCTTTGTGCATTCGCTCACAGCCTGCCTCGGCCCCCGCCTTCGCTGCTGTTGCTCCTCCTCCCTCTTCTGCCATTCTCGGTCCCGCCTCCACCCGACCATCAGCTCGCTCGTACCCATACGATAAATACACACACGCACACACACATACAAACCACACCATCGTCATTACCGTTATTTCTTTTAGATTTTTCTTTTCTCACTTTCCCTCAGCAACCCTGCGTGGTACCTACTTTTCCGCATCCTTCGCCGATAAAAAAACCCATCCTGCAAGCGGATTCGATGGTACTCTGGGCGGCTTATTGGCATCTGCAGCACACGAACCTGTCGGACTGGGCTATTTCTGCTGCGCTGCTTATGTATTTGGCTCGCCTGACTGCAGCCTCCCCTGTTCAATGTATAAGCTGTTGCTGTACCCACCACGTCGATGATGTGCGGACGGCTCCGGCCCCCTGCCGCGCTATTGTACCCGCCCGCCCATGTATGTTCGCAGTACATGCAACCATCCAGCCATCCATCCGCCCCCCTAGGCAGAACCGCCGTGTGCTCTGCTCCGGGTGTGGACATGGGGTGGTTCTTGGGGCCCGTCCTCTGCAAAATCGGTCTGCCTCGGACATGAGGGATTCATCACTCTCTATGTACATGGAAACTGGGCCACCGTACCCTGGCTCGTGTCTCCGCAACAACCTTTTCTGCCTCGCCCTAGTTGGAAACGTGGGAGATGGCGGCCCCTGACAGCCACCCCCGACCTTACGCCTGCCAGGCCGATTTGGACCTAGTCCTCATCGGCCCACACCCCTCCTCCTCCCTCTTCGGACATGACATCCTTCTTTCTTGCCTTGCAGCCCCAGAAAAGCTCGGCCTTGTGCCGCGTACCGACAATCCTCGGGGCGATCCTTTGCATCTATATGATACCTGGGCAGCCAAACAGCCGCCTGCCAGCCCTCCTCTGTTATATCACTCCTTACACCCGCACCCTGCCCCTCGCCATCGGTCGTATCTCGAGACGTTCAAATCCATCCGGGGATCTGACCACGCCAGCGGCACGTCGTAACACAGATGCGCCAGATACCTCGAGAGTGATAACAACCTTGGGGGCCGCTGACCAAAACGAGCCATAGCCTCCCCGACCATCTGACACTCGCGGGGCACACCCTTTTTTTTCCCTGGCCTGCGCCTGTCATCTCGACCTACTCACTCCTTTTTTTTCCCGCCCGCGAAATCTCAAATACAGGAGCCATACACCCGCTGTCCGCCCGCCCCTCCTTGACACCACCTCTCTGCACCCCCTTACACATATATAGGTCCTCTGCTTCGCTGTGCACAGCCGGCTACGAGGATCCCAGGACCGGACAGGCCCTCGAGACGTCTCAGTCATGGACTCTACGCCCCCTCTCACCAGATCTCCCGCCTCTCCGCCGAACTCATATTCATCTTCGGCTGGCTATCCGTCTCCTGACCTGGTGGCCCAGCACTACCGGCTGTCGGCGATCGAACCCGCGTGCTCCAGCCCCATGGCGCCGCCACTGGACCCGGACAGCGCCGTGCCTCCCCTGGAGAACATGGGCCATTCAGGGTGGGCCCATAGCGGCATGCTGCATGCACCCTCGACCAGCACGACAATGCCCAACATCGTCTCCTCCGAGTATGATGGGTTTGTGACTTATGACAGCGGGTCCGTTCCGGGAACCCATCCGTACGGCGGCCACCAGGACGTCTACGGCTCCCATGGCCATCACCAGCACCACCAGCACCAACACCAGCATCACCAACACCACCAGCACCAGCACCAGCACCAACACCTGGAGCCGGCCTTGTCTACTCACTCGTCTCCCCGGCCGTCATCGACATCGCCCGCAATGCCGCCAGGGCGGGGTTCGGTGGCGTTCCCGCCGGGTGCGCCGCTATCACAACCGCTGACGCCCCGCATCAAGATGGAAGGCGCTCAGCCAGAATACGTGCATGGAGCGGACTACCCGTCGCCCAGGTCGATGCACGTGCCCTACTCGGCCGAGGTTGGCAGCTATTCGGCCGCGCCTAGCTCCGGCTATCTCTCCGACACCCAGTCGTCCGCCTGGAGCAAAGACTACAACCACTCGACCGAGCCGGATTCCTTCTACTCCGTGGCCAGCGGCCACCAGACCGCCCTCGGCATGGTCGGCGGCGACAGGCGCGCGGCGGCGCACATGCGGACCCAGCGCCCGCGGGCGCGGAAGCGGCTGACCACCAAGGAGGAGGCCAACTTCCAGTGCGAGGTCAAGGGGTGCGGGAAGCTGTTCAGCAGGAGCTACAACTTCAAGGCCCACATGGAGACGCACGACTCCAACAGGGAGTACCCGTTCCCGTGCGGCGAGTGCAGCAAGAAGTTTGTGCGCAAGACGGACCTGCAGCGGCACCACCAGAGCGTCCACATGAAGGAGCGCAACCACAAGTGCGATTTCTGCGGCCGCCTCTTTGCGCGGAAGGACACGCTACGGAGGTGAGCTTGGAGCCCCAACCCAGATCTCAGATGGGCGAGCTTACGACGACGGGAACGGCATCACTGACACTTTGAACTGCACAACGTAGACACATGGAAGACGGATGCTCTAGGAGATTCGACATCACCCTGCCCCCAATGTCGATTCCATCGATGGGCAACAGTGCCATGCTCGACCCCTCATCGGCCAGCTTGAGGGTCAGGGACGTCCTGCAGAGTGGCGAGGGCAACCCGGATGACACCGGGGTTGCCAGGTTTCGTCAACAAGGCCCATGGGGGCTTGCCTGAGCGAAAGCCGGCCTTCTGTTATGCTACTAACTGTGAATTTAAGCGTGGTGTTCTTCTGGGCGGCCTCTGTTCTTTTATTTACCACGTGCGAACGTGGCCTGGCGGGTGGCTATCCTTTCTTTCCTGTCTGTACAATAGTGTCCTGTATGCTTGGCTGTCGACTGACATTTTTCATTTCTCGCGGGTGTTCCACCCGGCATCCTCACACGATGTCCCGTTTCGTCTTTTTTCTCACCCGTTTCCTTATATTGGCTGCATCGGTCTTCTTTCAGCTTCGAACCAATTCCTTTTGACTCCGAGGTACTTTCATCTATATTTGTCACGTTCTATTTTATTTATTTTTCGGCCTATTTCCTTGCACTCCAAGGTCATGTCATGTATGTGGTCCTTCATCTGTACACTAAAGTAGAAAGATGTCGTCAAAAGTACGGCAGCGTACTCGCTAGAACCTATCTGGAAGCACCAAAATATCTCGCAAGCACTGCCCGGATAGGACACCTGGATGCGAACTCTCCCCTGGACATGGCGGCTGGCCGGCCCTGAGTATTTGCGCAGCCGTCCCTCGGAGGGGCTGACGGGACGGACGCAGGAAGGATCCGGGTCGCCTTACCGGTTGACGCTACGCCTCGTGTGACACCACTCCACGATTCTTTCTTTTCTAGGCAGAGCCGCCGTTCGACCCGTGCACTTACCTCTCCATTGCCGTTCCTAGACCTGACCTCAAATCGTCGGATCCTCACCCACAGCCCGTACGTTGCGAGGCTCCAGGCCAGGATTGGGATGCGAGAGGATTAACAGTCGCGTGGCAATAGCCCACAAACACCGCCCGCCCGACGGCCACCGTTGCGTGCGATGTGACGCTGCGCATCGACATCGGCTACCAGTAGAGGATCGGGGGCTTGGTTGATATCCAAGGATCACCATCCTTCCTGCAAAACCGGGCGGCGACGGTCCACTCACGGCCAACTGGGAAAACGAGTTTCGGCTTGACATGGCACTATCAGGATTGATGCCCGCATGGTTGGTCTGTTGCTCGTCAAGGGTGACAGAGTACATACATAACAAAAGCAACAGTAACCAGCAGCTCCGTCACTTTCCCTCTCTTTCTTTTCCTCCAAAGCAACAGCCCTCCACACACAACAAAACCCCCTGTCTCTTGGCGCGGCCAACAACTGCAGCATCCGCATGACCAGATCTGCCGGGCCCGGTGATTGGACGATACACGCGAGCTACCATTTCCCAAATGTGATCCTTGTGCTCCCACACCCTCCTTCCGGAAAGATGTGGACAGTCGCCCGAGGTGCAGATGCGGACCATTTCGACTTGGTTGCAGCAAGACGGGGAGATCCAGCCAGGCCACCCCTTTGGGGCTGTGCTGCTGCATGTAATCACGCCCAGCTGTGTACGTAGAGGCAGGTAGAGTACCGTACCTGCCCGGGTACCTCATGTACTTGGGGAGGATTGCAGCTGCAACTGCAGTGTCATAGCCGGACTGTCCTTTCGGTTCAAAAATGGGGTAGCATTGCGTTGGCGCCAGGAAGTGCTGCGCATGCTGTAGAGCACCTGCACTTGCAGACAGGAATAAATGAAGGCGCACGCCTACGCACACACATATACACACCTCATTGATTGCATGTCCATTGAGCCTGCATTTACGGGCGGGATGCAGATGAAAAGGGCAGCCCCAGGCCGGGCGACCAACAAACCAAGGCGGTCGCCGCCAGCCGGCCAGTCGCGAAGGCCGCCCGCCACATGCAGCCGGTGTGCCTCAGCACGGGCGGGCGTGATGAGCCGGTTCGATAGCATGATTACTGATAAGCACCTAAGGCACACACCCCCTCCCGCGCCCGCCCTCACCACCGCCCGGCTGCGGGTTGGTATTTGCATTTCGCAAATGCGCTCCACGGGGGCTCGAGGGAAACAAGATACGGTTACCGTGGCTGCGCAAGCGCGGGTTGCGGGTTTTGTGTCACGTCACCCCTTCTATGCGACCGCATCAGCATCCATGCCCGGGCTGGGACCTCGAGTCCCAGCCCGGCTCTGTCTGCCTAACGCTGGCCCCCGCGCGCCGAGCATGGACATGCCGGGTGGGCTGTGGTGTGGTGGGTGGTGGTGGTCTAAGCTGCCCGCCGAGACGGCGCGGGTGGTCGAAGTCGCGTCTTTGCATCCTTCCTGCTGTTGTTTTTGACGGGCGGCAATCTTTCGGAAGGGGCAAGTGGCGGCTCAATTCGCCGTGATGGATCGAGATGGATGGATCCTGGCGTCTTGGAGCGTTGGGCCCCGCGGCTGTTCTAGACGCCCAACGCGTACGACTCGACGAGATTCCTTCCCGCGGAACAAGCCCACGCCTCTCTACGTCTACAGAGCGGAGGTAGGTACCTATTTGCAGCGACCGAGGCGGCAGCAGGGCTTATTGGATCGCATTCTTGTCGTACCCGGCCTCCCTGGAGGTGTGGTCAGCTTATCTCAATCTTCCAGGCCCCGCCGACCCTGGTACCTATGGGCTGATAATTACCGCAAATCATCGAGGGATTTGATCCTAACTTTTCCCGACCGGGCAAGGTGTCAACGGGGTGGAAAGCTCTCGGATATTTAGGAACCTAGCAGCACGCCACGAGGAGATGGGTGCCGACTCCGATTGATGGCGTTATCGGGCAACATAACGTGCTTTGCATTTCTCACGCGCCCCCTAGACGGGTGCATAAAAGCGAGCGGGCCGCGATCCTCGAGCCCGAGTCGGTGATGGCATACCGCCCGGTCTTTCCCCGCCCTTCGCAATAACACCAAGATACTTAGTAGGCACTCATTTTCCGATGTAAAACGTAGACACCCGACGCTGCTAGTTCGACACTAGACCATATCACAATTCACAAGCGCTCGCACTTCCCCGGCATCAACCAACAAACAAATGCGATAACTTCCGAGTTCCATGATGATGACGAAGCTTCAAGTTGCTTTCTTGAATTATGCAGATCCCCTTTTCCTGGGTACTGGCGTGCTCGGGCAGCCGAGAAATAAATTAAAAACAGACAAGTACCCCTCTCTCATTCTCGACCAACAGCCCCGAGGGTGGCGACGCGCATCGGTCACCTGCCCCTCATTATAGATCCAACAGTAGCATGCCGGCCACTCCGGCGTTTTTTTTTTCGACCCATAGAGTGACCAACAGACGTGACGGGCTTTGCATTTTTGACCTGACCCACCCACCCTGTATCTGTATCCCACCGAGGTAGAGGTGCCGGCAGGCCGTGACTCGCTCGGCTTTGCCCGCTAGTCCGCTCGGTTAGAATACCGACAAGGCAGCCGTGGTCACCGATGGGCGCACGGTGTAGCCAACATGCATTAGAACAAAAGACTAGCGTGCCTAGCACTGCAGCCAGGGCGGCCCATGGACCAGAAGTTGCTTTCTGCCGAACATGCGGGTAGCAGAATTGCTACCTGCCAAGCCGCCGAAACCAACAAACATATTACAGCAGATAGTCTAGACCACAGCCCCGCTCCCCATCCCCAGAGACGGTGGCGAGCGACGCACCGAGAGGGGTAGCAAGGCGGGACGACAACAACGTTACTGCGGGAATCTTTTGAGGGACCGGTGTAGAAACGGCCGAGCCGGCACCTGCCACCGCGCACAACCTATACAGTACCGACGCCGGGGTATAGGTAGGTATGTGCGCCTCTGAGATGTTATGAAAATCGGGTCACGTCGCCGTCTTGGCTAGCGTCCAGAAGTTGGCCATCTTCACCTTTTCCAGCAAGGACCGGGCCTCGGTGTCTGTCTCGCACACTTTGCTGCCCCACTTCCGGAACGCTCTGCTCTTCACCTCGCCGTCGAAGATTAGCCGGCACTCGTTGCTCGACAGGTCCTTGAGGCCGCCCTTGTCGTCCTGGGGAGACAGCCAGTCTCGCGAGGGGCCACGCCCCGTAGCCTCCTTGTCTCGTGGCGGCGTGTTCTCGGTCCAGTTGATGCGATTCAGCATCAGCTTCTTGTATTTGGATATGCTCCAAGCACCCCCTTCCACTATGACAAGGTTCAATTTGGGATGCATGATGCAGATGCCCGTCAGAGCATGCTGTTCCGCGTTGACGGCTACTTTGTAGCGGTGCTGTCCGTTGGCCAGGCTGTTGATCCTGAAGACTAGGAGGTGAAGACCCTTGGCCGCGTCCTTCTCCTGATTTGCAGCCGTCTTGTCGTGTCGTTGCTCGCGCGTGAGTTTGCGCTCTTCGTTTGCCCTGAGGTGATCCTCGTGTCGCTTGGCAATCTCCTTGTTCACCTGCGCCTCCACGGCTGTAGGGTCCTTGACGGCCTGATCCGCCAGCACCACCATCATGTTGTTCCTCGTGATCTTTGGAGGCTCCGGCGGTAGCAGGCCGAGTCGCACCTTTGCCTGCTTCTCTTTCAGGTCCGCCGCCCGTCGCTGTCGCCGCAGCTTCTTGTTCTCCTTGGTCGTCAGATACATTGGCTTTGGAGCCGGGATGTTCTTGTCTTGGGGCGGCTCTAATGCGACTGGGTGCTGGACCAGGTTGGTGACAATACTATCTTCAGCCATTATGAGCAGGGCGCTCTCGTCGTCGATCTTGTCGTAGTTCGTCCCATCCACCAGGCCCTCGTCCCACCACTCAATCTCTGGGGGCGCATCGGCAAATGTAGTCGGAAGGTCGACATCGTCATCGATACCGGCTTTCCGTGTCTGTTCCGCAATGCGCTTTTTCATAGCCTCGAGCGCGGCTTGCCGGCGTAGGGCATTGCCCTGTTGAATATATTTGCCTTTCTGGTTGAACGACAGCTGTCGCGGCTCCCTCTGCTTGGAGCTCTGTCCCGCGAGGCTGGCATCGAGGTAGGGATTGCTTCGCCCGTCGCCTGGCGATGCCCCGGATCTCGAGCCGCTGCCCTTGGTTCCAGGCGCCCTGCCGGAGCTGGCCAACGATGATGCAGAGCCTCTCAGGTCGTTGACCTGCCCGGCCGGCTTTGCCTGGTTTAGCTCTTCCAGCATTGGGTGCAGTCCAACGTTGAGCCCGCCTTTAGCCTTGCTGTTGCCGACTGCTGCGGCGACCCTCGCTTTGAGGGCTGCCAGCCTGTCGGCAGCCGACTCCGGCTTCTGAATTCGGGATGAAGCGTCATGGCGCGGCCCTAGGCCTGAGCCGTGGTTCCGGTCCATTTCCTTGGGGTATGTCCTCGTGGCGCCGTCGTCGTCGCGGCTTCGGGGGGGTGTGAGTGGCCAGGCGTGGGAGCAGCGCGTGCCAGCGAGCGCAGGAGGTCGGTTGTTGCGCGTTCCCGCCTGGGAACCTGAAGGGGCATCGGTGGGGAGCTGCTTGATTCAAGAAGTGTGGGATGCATCCACCGAAGGAGTGTCTAGAAATGGTCGTCGACGGAGCGCCAGCACGCGATTCCGTTACGTGAGGGAGAAGCAGTGCTTAACCCTGGCTCACGGCGCTGTGGAGGGTGCCTGAGGCATGTGGAACGGCCTGAGCGCTACCACGCGGGATCGGTGGGGCCTGATTTCGTTGTGGGACCCAGCTGCCTGCCGCCTATTCAAGAAACTGCCAGTTTTCACCGCTAAAAAAAAAAAATCGGCGCGGAGCGGACCCATTGGCTTCCTCCACTCTCAATGGCTCCCCGCAAGAGACCGAGGCGACTGTAGTGGCGCAAGTATAGCAGTTGTCGAGGTGCGACCTCTCATCTGTTTGCTTCTTCACCTTTCCTGGATATATCTCTCTCTCAACACCACACCATCTCTGGCCCGCTGCTACTTCTCCTGCAGCTCAATTGCACCAGGCCTCTTTCTCTCCGTCTAGCGGCGCGGGGCGCCCTCCGCAGCGGGAGGAACCATGAATATCTCACAGCCTGTGGTCTCGTCGGTCGACAGTGTCGAGTTCACATTCCTCTCGGCCGACGAAATCCGGGCTTTCTCCGTCAAGAGGATTGAAAATGACAGCACATTCGACACTCTGCTGAACCCTGTCCCAGGCGGTCTTTACGACCCTGCCTTGGGCGCCTGGGGCGAATCCCTGTAAGTCCCCTCGGGCTCGCATGCAGCACACCACGGCGACTGACCGAGGTGTCCGAGAACAGCTGCACAACCTGTAACCTAGGCCCGTCGTCCTGCCCTGGACACCCGGGCCACATCGAGCTGCCCGTCCCCGTCTACCACCCTGTCTTCATGGACCAGACGCTGCGTCTGCTGCGAGCCCAGTGCGCATACTGCCACAAGTTCCGCCTGCGTCGCACAGAGATCCATCGCTTTGTGTGTCTTTTCAGACTGCTACAGTACGGTCTTCTGGCCGAAGCACGCATAGCCGATGCCATTGGGGAAACCATCACCAGCCTTCCCACCGGCAACCGCACGCTCCACGAGGATGAGTCAGAGTCCGAAGCAGAGGACGAATCAAACCTGGAGGATGCTGTCGTTCGGAAGAGGGAGTCGTACGTGCGCAGAGTCCTCAAGCGCCGTCGAATTAGCATCAGCGAGATACGCAAGGGGAAGCACGAGGGCGCATCCGAGATGCGCAGAGAGCTAGTGAAGGACTTCCTCAGGGACATTGGCAAGGGCCGGATATGTGCCAGCTGCGAAGGCATCTCGCCCACGTATCGGAAAGACAAATTCGTCAAGATCTTCGAAAAGTCACTTTCATCCAAAGAGCAGGCCAAGATGGCACAGGGCAGCTTCAAGCTTCGCGACGCCATGGCCATCCGCCAGAAACCCAAGCGGAGAGACGAAGGCTACCAGTCTGACGAGGCGATTGCTGACGTGGATATGCAGTCTTCCGATTCTGCGGGAGAGGAGAGTGGCGAGGGTGATGACCTGGATGAAAGCGGCAAAGTCATGAAGGTCCCCAAATCTAGACAGTCCAAGGCAGCACGGAGCTCAGCAGAGCAACGCTATCTCACATCTCGAGAAGTCATGGAGAGGCTGAATCTCCTGTTCGAAAAGGAGCACGAAGTCTTGAGCTTGTTTTACAACTCCAAGCCCAGTAGCAAGAGCTCGAAGAAGCTTACGGCCGATTTATTCTTCGTCCAGACCATCCTGGTGCCGCCCAATCGATACCGGCCAGAGGCCCGGACCGGCGATGCGCAAGTCGCCGAGGCGCAGCAAAACAGCCTGTACAAAATGGTGCTTCGAAGCGCAAGTAAGGTCACGCAGATTTTCCGCGACCTCCAGGACCCCAACAGCATGCTGTCGCAGCGGCACGGAGGGGACAACACGGTACTCTACGAGGCCTGGACCGAAGTGCAGGATGCCGTCAATTCCCTGATCGACTCGACCAAAAACCCGGCCCAGGGCGCGGCGGCCAAGGGCGCCGAGGAAGGCATTAAGCAAAAGCTCGAAAAGAAGGAGGGCCTTTTCCGGAAGAACATGATGGGCAAGCGAGTCAACTACGCGGCCCGCAGTGTCATCTCGCCCGACCCAAACATCGAGACCAACGAGATCGGCGTCCCACCGGTGTTTGCGCGGAAGCTGACCTATCCGGAGCCCGTCACGAGCCACAACTTCAAGGATATGCAGCAGGCGGTGATCAATGGCCCCGACAAATGGCCCGGCGCTACCGCCATCGAGAACGAGAACGGTCAGGTGGTGAACCTGAGGAACAAGTCGCAGGAGGAACGGGCATCACTTGCCAACCAGCTCCTGGCACCGACAAGCAACAACTCCGGCGGAATGCGCAACAAAAAGGTTCATCGCCACATCTCCAACGGCGACGTGGTTCTTATGAACCGCCAGCCCACTCTGCACAAGCCATCTATCATGGGTCATCGAGTCCGGGTCCTGCCGGGCGAGAAGACTATCAGGATGCACTACGCCAACTGCAACACGTACAATGCGGACTTTGATGGAGATGAGATGAACATGCATTTCCCCCAGAATGAGATCGCGAGGACTGAGGCGCTGCAGCTTGCCGACACCGACCACCAATACATTTCCGGTACCGCAGGCAAGCCACTGCGTGGTCTCATCCAAGATCATCTCTCAGTGTCGGTGGCCCTCTGCAATAAGGATACCTTCCTTGACCGGGGCGCCTACCACGAACTGGTCTACAATGCCTTGCGCCCAGAGAGTGGCCACATCCTCCGCGAGCGCATCGAGCTTGTGCCTCCCGCCATCATCAGGCCTTTTCCGCGATGGACTGGAAAGCAGGTGATCACGACGGTTTTACGCAACATCAAGCCTCTTGACTGCGGTGACTTGTGGATGAACGGCAAGAGCTCGGTCGCCGCGAATCTTTGGGGGGTTCACGTGGAAGAGGGGCATGTCATGTTCCGCGACGGCGAGTTCATCTCGGGTATCCTCGACAAGGCCCAGCTTGGCCCCAGCTCCGGAGGCCTCATCCACTCAGTACACGAAGTGTACGGGCCTATGATTGCCGGCAAGCTTCTCAGCAGCCTCGGCCGACTTCTGACCAGGTATCTCAACATGCGTGCCTTCACCTGCGGCATGGACGACCTCAAGCTTACTGCGCAGGGTGAGGCCGATCGGAAACGCATCATCGAGACGGGTGCGCACACTGTGGGCCTCGAGGTTGCGGCCAAGTACGTGAGCCTTGACAAACAAGCTCCTAGCAGCACCGACCCGGAGCTTCTTTGTCGACTTGAGGAGGTTATGCGGGACGACAGCAAGCAGGAAGGACTGGACGCGCTGATGAACAGCGGGAGCAAGGACATGTCAACGGCGATCACCAAGGCATGCCTTCCCGCGGGCCTCGAGAAGCAATTCCCCAAAAACCAGATGCAGGCCATGACCGTGTCGGGAGCCAAGGGAGGTCAAGTCAACGCCAATCTGATTTCGTGCAACCTGGGGCAACAGGTTCTGGAGGGCAGGCGGGTCCCGTTGATGGTCAGCGGTAAATCTCTTCCTTGCTTTAGACCATTCGAGACAAACATCCGGGCAGGCGGCTACATCGTGAACCGCTTCCTCACGGGAATCAGGCCCCAGGAGTACTATTTCCACCACATGGCTGGACGCGAAGGTCTAATCGACACGGCCGTCAAGACTTCCCGTTCCGGGTACCTTCAACGATGTCTGATTAAGGGCATGGAGGGCCTAGAGGTTGGATACGACAATTCGGTCCGCGACTCAGACGGCTCTCTTGTGCAGTTCCTATATGGCGAGGATGGTCTGGACGTGGCCAAGCAAAAGTATCTCACCGATTTCGCCTTCGTCCTCCAGAACCTCAAATCCGAGGTCGCTCAGCTGAATATCGCCGACCCGCGGACCGAGCCTTTGTTCGAGCAGAGGGACGAGATCATGAAGCAGAACAGATCGAACGTCAAAAGGGCCAAGGCCAACCCCATGTTCGCCGAGGACCCTGTCAACGCGATCCTGAATCCTGCGCTCCACGCGTTTGCAACATCGGAGAAGTTCTTCGATAAGATGTCGTCGTACCTCAAGGATAATCCGGATGGCCTGATCAAGGAGAAAGACAAGGAGAAGAACCCACAGGGCCAGGGTCTATCTCTGCCATCGTCGCGGGCCCGGCTGGGTCGCAAACTGGCGGAGAAGGTGCTGTCGGCCAAGTACATGAGGTCTTTGGTGCATCCAGGCGAGGCTGTCGGCATTGTGGCCGGGCAGTCGGTCGGAGAGCCGTCGACGCAGATGACACTCAACACCTTCCATCTTGCTGGTCACTCGGCCAAGAACGTCACTCTTGGTATCCCTCGTCTGCGAGAAGTCCTGATGACGGCCAGCACCAAGATATCCACGCCTGCGATGACGCTGATCCTTAACGAGGAACTGTCGCATAGCGACGGGGAAAAGTTCGCCAAGAGTATTAGCATCCTCCCTCTAGCTCACGTCATGGACAAGGTGACCGTCTTCGAGCGCGTCGGGGCGGGCATCGGCCACCCGTTAGCCAAGCTCTATGACATAAGGCTGCGCTTCTTCCCGTCAACCGAGTACACCAAGACGTATGATATTGGCATAGCCGATGTGTTGGATGCAGTTGAGGCCAAGTTTGTTGGAATTTTGAGCAAGCTGGTGCAGAAGGAGATCAAGAAGAAGAGCTCGGACGTCAGCAGTGCGACCCCGGTGGTTGGTGAAAAGTCTGGCGTCGTGGAGATGGCCGTGGGGGGCCCGAGTGAAGGTGGTCGTGCGAGAGACGACGACGACGACGAGAGCGACGACGACGAAGGTGACGCCACGGCTGCGAAGCAAAAAGCGAACAGGAGCGAGGCAGTCTCGTATGGGCCCAATGACGACGAGGACGACGCGATTCAGAACGAGATGCAGCAGGATGTTGAGTTCGACGACGAAGGGTTCGGAGGCAGCCCGCCCCCAGGGTCACCGAAGATGAGCGGCCAGGTCGAAAGGCGGGAAGGCATTGATCCCACGGCGACGGCCGCCTCGAAAAACCGCGAGCGCCGGGTGCGCGACAAGCATTCGGAGGTGACAAGGTTCCGATGCGACGAGGTGTCTGGCGAATGGTGCGAGATGACACTCGAGTTCAGCGCCAGCATCCCGAAGATCCTAATGCTGAGCTTGGTTCAGGAGGCCGTCCGTAAGGCACTCGTGCACCAAACAGCAGGCATCATGAACTGTACCTTTGTCGCAGATGCCGAGGTCACAGATCCGCGGACGGGTGAGCAGAACAAGATGGCTGTGGTTCACACGGCAGGCTCCAACGTGCGCGCCATGCAACAGTATGCCGAGTACATCAACCCGAACAGGATCTCGACCAACGACATCGCGGCGGTCCTGGAGATTTACGGCGTCGAAGCCTGCCGCAACAGTATCATACAGGAGTTGCGTGCCGTCTTCGAATCACACGCCATCGCCGTCGACAATCGCCATCTCAATCTAATCGGTGACCACATGACAAAAAGCGGCGGCTTTACTCCGTTCAACCGGATGGGACTGCGTGGCAACGTAAGCCCCTTCACGAAGATGAGTTTCGAGACGACGCTCGCGTTCCTCAAGGACGCAGTACTGGATGGCGACTGGGACGATCTGTCGACACCGAGCAGTCGTATAGTGCTAGGAAAGCTCAGCCACGTTGGAACTGGGGCATTTGACGTCCTGACGCAGGCGCCCATGAATCACTTTGACTCGTTTAGCTCCCATTGAGGCCGCCGGCGTATGGATCGGCGACTGTGGGTGAGGAGGCCATGCCCCGACCTGGAGGGCCGCTTTAATGTTGAGCACTTCCTGTGCAGATAATGGACAAGAAAGCGGAGAAGGGAAATCTGAGTGTATTGCGACGGACAGCGACGAGATGACAGAGTACTGGTATTTAGTCTTAGGCTGCCTTGTGTGTCTATAGCCACTGACTGCTGCGTATCATAAAAAAAAAGGATTATCTGTCTAAATGCGCACCGATCTATTCCTATATCCACCTAAAAATGACAACCGACGCCAAAGTTCCACGTCTATATCCGTCTATAAACCCATCCCTTGTAGTGTATTAATATGGTACATGTGCCAGTACCCAGGTAGCTGGCCTTGGTCTAACCAGGAGTTCTCGGAACTAGCCGTTTGGCGGCCTTTGTGGCCCTCAGACTTTCGTATATGTGGGCTCGGCCCGGCTTCCTGCAAATCTCCATGCAGAGCATTCGTATCAGATCCGGGCTCGTCCAGTAGCTACTGTGGGCGTGGAGCATGTTGAGGTACTGTATCTCCAGCGGCCCGCCGCTAGATTGGAGATGGTAGTCGAGCGTTCCATTGTCGTTTAGGAGGATCGCCTTCCTTTCGGCGATCTTGTGAACAAGACGAGGTGAAATAATCAGCATGATAATCATCAGAACAATAGAGCATCTTGAGAATTACCTCTTCCCGCGTAAAGTCGTGGACCTCCAGCTCGAGCTGCGAGGGCAGCCGCACCGTCGGTGGTTTGCTAGGCGCCGCCCCTGCGCCCGGCTGGGTTGGCGCGCCGCCCCAGAGGCCTCTGATGCCGTTGCCGATGGACTGGAAGAATGTTGCCGTGGTTGGCACGAATGTTTTCTTGAGACTTGCCGCATAGAGCGGGTCGATTGTACCTGGAGGCCCTGTTAGCTAGGGGGCTTTGCCACCGTTGAGAGACGCGCCGATGCTTCATCCGTGGCCGTTGGCAAGGAATGACTCTATGGGGATACACTGACCGTTCAGTAGGTACGCAACGGGGTCTTCTCGGGCGACGATGTTATAAATATTATCGACAGCAAGACAGCCGAATTGGCCCTGTTGCCCGACGATATCTTTGGAGGTCACATCAGCAGGGTCTGCGCCGGGCTTTAGACGGCCTTCCCTCGGAACCAGCTGTGAGCGCTCCAGCAAGAGAAAGAAGGCGGCCGGGCTGCCAAGTAGAAAGAGATTCTTGCAGTCGAACTCGAAATGCCGAGCGTCCGGGTCGGCCTCGCATGTTGGGTCTCGCAGCGGGGGTGTAAAAGTAGGCTGGTTGGAGAGCACGTCGAGGGCCATGACACTTCCGAGGGAGTGAGCGATGAGATGGACGCGCCCCTGATCAGCGAAGCCAGGACTGCGAGGATCCAGGTCAGTTTAAGCAGCCCAGCCAACTATCGTCCTGTGTTTGTGTTGCGTGGTGGTAGTAAAACATGGTGCAAACGAGAGTGGGAGTGACGTACTTATTTTGGCACCATAGACGATAGATGCGATTCGCTTCCCTAGTAACGGCCTTGATCATTCGGGGCTTATGATGTGAAAGATAGTAAGGGACCTGGAGCGGGCGAGGCAGGCCCGGTCAGCACACTCTCTTATCCGGCGGTAGCACTGCCGAAGGGGAATACACGGGGAGAGGAGATAGGAAGCGGGAGAAAGGGAAAACGTCCGCCTCAAAAGAGATGGAGAGTCAGGTGGTAATGTGAGTCTGCAGTTCGTCCTATGCTCCGGTCCTTACATCAAACATGACATCTGATATCAGGCCGCGCACAACCGGAATGGTTTTGGGTTCGATATCCTTGAGGCCGAAGCTTTCCGGTGCGGCTGCCGCGCCAGCATCGCCTTGCTGCATCGTTCCGCCGTCCTCGAACGACAGGAGATGGCGCCTAGAGGTGGTTCAGGGTGAGGTCAGTAAGGAAGGGCCTGGGCAGGGGAGCCGGTGCAGAGATTCAGGCGACCACCAAAGCAAAAAGGGCACACCGACCAATTGACCGGAAGCACCATGATGCCGCCAGCCGCATCCCTGTACTGGTTGCTTCCGAGCTCGGCGTTGACGGCCCTTCGAAAGCTGTTGATGGCGTGTGTGAAATGGAAGCTCTCGACCCGCTCGGCGAACTTCTGGCCAATACCGTGGATCACGAGGACCAGGTCACGCCAAGTCTCCGTCTCGGCGGCACAGGCGGCGCATGACAGGCCCAATGGCCTGCATCGTGGTCCTGCCTCGGCTGGCGCAGTCGCTTTGGTCAAGGGTTGGCCGACCCTTTTGTCACTCGTGGTCCTGGGGCGCTCATGGATGCGGCGCCAGGCGTCCCTGTTGAACCCACGAACTACCGGGATGCCGACCTGCAACAAACACTAGTTAGCCGTGAAGCCGCCCCTGGGTGAAGACAATAGTGCGCCAGGGCCTCGGCAGTCTTACAGTGGCGCCCTTCATGATCCTTGAGATCGGGGTGCGGGAGTAGTAGGCGGACGGTCGCAGGCTTGGCTTGAGCAGATTGGCTTCTGTTGCGTTCTTGTACACCACGTGCCAGTTTGGATAGCTGCTGGTAGTGGCGGCGTTGGGGGTTTCGTGCACGTGAGGGCTGAGAACGCCGACGGCGGCGGCGCTGCCACGGTAGCAACGTGCCGCACAATAGGGATCATCGGATATGCTCGGCTCAACAGCGAGCATGTCCTCGACGTTGGCGTTGGTGCCGGCGGGTGGGCGGCCCCAGAGAGGCTGGCTGACTTTCTCCTCTCCCAACGCGCCCACCTCGATGGCACAGCGGATCTCGATGCTCCAAGCCTGAAACGATTTACGGATT
Source organism: Magnaporthiopsis incrustans (assembly GCA_003049425.1). Lineage (NCBI taxonomy): Eukaryota > Fungi > Ascomycota > Sordariomycetes > Magnaporthales > Magnaporthaceae > Magnaporthiopsis > Magnaporthiopsis incrustans. The sequence continues at coordinate 83,812 of PYSR01000098.1, forward strand.
AGAGCCGTTTCTGTCCGTGGTTGCCCGGCTCATGCGAGCACGAGAGAGGCGCAGGGCGGGGACATAAATCGATTACTGACCTCTGACCAAGGGCGAAGCTCACGGTAGCCGGCCTCGAGTTGGTTTGCGACCTTGGGCTCGACGGGGGTCATGTTGTCTCTTGGGGACGCAGGGGCCTCGTTAGCGATCATGCGAGGGAGTTCCAGCTCGCATCCGTGGTGCTGTATCAGAAACCTACCGATAAAACCAGGTGGCCCGCGTCACCACGGTCACGTCATTTATCGGAGACCAGTATATCGGCCGCATCTGCATTTCCGGGAACGAGACTAGATACAAACGCGAGCCGACGGGCACTTCGACGGCGCGAGCGTGCTCCCATGGCTCCGCCTGGCTATCATTAGGTGTGTCGGGGTCTGCTGTTGTGGTTCGGGGTTTTGGGGCCGCGGCGGCAGGGGGCGGCACTGGGGCTTTGTCTGCGTCCAAGGACCCGATTTTGACAAAGGGCTTTCCCGAAATTCCGTCATCTGGCGGCGGGGGCCGCGGCTGGGCGAGCGCCGTAGTCAGAGGGTTGCTCCCGGCTCTGCCCCTCGAGCTGTTGGCCCCGTCGTTGGCCTTGGCGCGGGAGCCTGTCCTACCGATCCTCGTGGCTGGTAGCATGTTCGGTCTGGCCCCGATGGCGGAGGTAGATGACAAGGGGGACAGCCGTTCGGACGCGGGCCTGGCTTCGGCCTGACCTCTGGCATCCGTGGCACCAGCCTTGCGCAATTCGGCCATGACGGTAGCAATGACGGCTTCGCTGTCCATACCTAAGCGCCGGCGGGTAAGGGCACAAAAGGCACCCCTGAGCTCGCTGGCGGCGTCGGTACGGAGCTCAGGGCAGCACACGGGGGTCGCGGTCGGGGAGGTCGAGGCGGAGGACAGTGCGGCATCTTGCTGATGCTTCTGGCTGTGCTTCTGGATCAGGCGGGCATAGATGGAGGCGAGGGTGGCCGCGTCCCTGTTCGCCTCGGACAGGCTCGGGCTCCGGTTCCGCTGCGCACGGGAATGGGCGCGGCGGTGAGGATCCGAGGCCAGGGATAGCCATGCGCGCTCGAGCGCGTTGTTGTCGGCTTCGGAAAAGGGACGTTGGCTCTGCGCCGATGAGGCCCTGGCGTCGGAAGCTGCGGAAGAGGGCGAGTCTTGGATGGGGATGAGGGACGAGTAGAAGAACTGGGCGTTGATGGGTGGGATGCTCTTTGTCGCCGCGTCGTCGTCGTCGTCGTTGTTGTCGTCATCGTAATCGGATGGAAGCTGCGGAACCGGGGCCAGACGGCATTCGGGGCCATACGTGTGGGCGTGGTTCGTAGGATTCGACATGGTGACAACCAGGAGACCGCCGACAACACCCCGATTTGGTCAACCGCCTCCTGCCACTCACATTACGCACACCTCTCCCCCGGCTGCCAGTAAAGGCCACGGGAAACACGTGCTCGTGTGATGACAAAAGGGCCGCTGCGGGAAGAACAGCCAAAGCTCAACAGGCTGTGGAAGTTTGAAGGGCTACCTAGCTTTTGGTGTTGATCGATAAGGACGTCAATGACGCACGCTGTGTGGGCCAGCTGCCCGGCACAGTGGATACCTGGCCTGTCTGGTGAAAGATGTGGAGCGCGCGGAATGTCCTTTCCAGGAACTGCACTGTATTATTATTAGATGTGCACCGTCAGCACAGCAGGCATCCATCATGCCTGTATGCATATATCCTTGAGGGCCCCGGCCGGCTGGCTTGAATCGGCTCCCACCTCGCAGGGTCCCAACAAACGTGGGACCTGTAAATCTTTGATTGCGCGGCGATGCCACGAGGCGGGAGGAGAAAGATGACGGCGTTGCTGTATCTGCAGACGCGCCAGGTGGGCACCGGCAGGCACGTGAAAGAGTGAGGAGCAGGCCCTTGTGGAAGCGGGCGCTCCAGCCATGTGTCCCGGGTGGGTGGTCCGCGGGCGGGCGACGTTCAGGTCCTGGCATGTCCCCACTCGGGCTGGGGAGTCCATATCTGCGGCAACTGGAGTCATTGTACGGTATAAAACAGCTTTTATGAATATAGGCATACTCGAGTACAATGTCGCACAACTCGCGATGCATCCCCGCGCATCGAGGAGGTTGCCATAAATACCGGCAGATAGCATGTAGTGGACGACCAAATTTAACCCCAGCCAACCCATGCACGGCCGTCCAATCCAGTCCAGGCTCGGAATGCTGGGGCTGGAAAAGCCGCGCTAGCACCGCGTTTCTGGTGCCGCCAGTGAGCATCGGGGGCTCATGATTGGTTTGCTGCTACCCCTCAAGCTGCACCCATCTGACGCCCCCGCAGCTAGGAACGTGGAGAGGGCCCACTTGCATCTGCTGCATGTCGCCCCTTATCGCTGCACCGCTGCTTGCTGGTTCCAGGCGTGCATGCCTCTCCGCCACCAGCCGTGCTATTATTGCCCGGCGCCGGGGGTTGGGCCTGCAAAGTGAAACAGGCAATGGTCGCAGCACAGCAGCCGTGACTTCTCAATTGGCCTGCAATCGGCCTGCTAGAGAGGTACCCGCGCTGCCCAGCCTCCCACCTGCGGCCTCGGCCAGATAGCCAGATACCTGCCCATGTCCCGGCTTAGCGGGCCCCAGTCCCCTGCCGCCCTTGGGCCCCCTCACTGGCACCCCATCGACATGCCAGCCATCAGGTTGTGCCTCCTCCATTGGCTTCTCGACCTCCCCTACCTCAACTTGCCTTATCCCCCACCTGGCTGGCCTTTGCTGCTAGCTGTCTCCTCCCGCGCTAGCTGTCGGGTTCTACCTCGCGACTCCAGTCCCAACTGCCAGACTCCACTCACTTTCCCATCTTTCATCGCTTCAGCATCGTCGTACGACCTGACTCCTCCACCTCCAAGCTCGGGAACCGCCCTCGTGCCTTATCTGGCCGCCGTCCCCATCATCAAACAACAATCGGCCACGCCAACCGCCCCTCGTTGGGCTAAAGCAGCTGGCTACCACAACCAAACCTGGGCCCCGTACGGCCTTCAGCGAGACGACGGCACACAGCAGGCCTGATCAGGCCTCGTCGCCGTCTTTGCATTTCGCTTTTGCTTGACTAGTGCCTCATTTCTGTCTTCTGGGTTTCTTCCTTCTCTTTCCTATCGTACTTTTGGCTTTTTTATTACTTTCTTCTTCTTTTTCTCTCCCTTTTTGTCCGTCATCTTTCTCCCCTCGATTGGGCATTTGGACGCTCAAACCCACTCGGGTATCGTCTTGGGCTCGTTGCTTCCTGTTTGTGTGCGCCAGCCCGTGTGTTCGTGTGAGTGTTTGTGTGCTTGTTGCTCATCGTGGTAGCACCTGCACATGCGTTCGTGCTTGCGTCGCGGCATCCTTTGGCGGCCCTCGTCCCAGCAAGTCCTCAGCCGGACCCGGACCCGGAACCACTAAAGTCACCCAGCCAGCCAGTCGGCCAGCCTCGGCTCGCCTGCGCCATGATGGCTACCATTGCCCTCCCGCGGCCCATCCCACCCCATCGCGCCTCGTCTGGCATCACATCTCTCGCCGCCTCGTCCATCCCGATAGACAACATAAACGCCGCCGCCAACCCCATCCCGAATAAACATATACCCACCTGTCCCCCCGGCCCAGTCCCCGCCTCGGCGCCCCAGCAGCAGCCCGCCCGGGACGGGCCCCAGTCCCCCGAACACGATCAGGACTGTTCGCCCTCATCCTTCCTCTATCCCCCGGACCGCTTCCCCCGCCTTCAGCCCACAGATGGGGGCTCCCTCAGCCTCTATCAGATCGCGGCCAGCGACGTCGTCGCTGCCCTGGACCACGCCGCCCGCCAGCCACTGCCCAGTCCAGCCGCCGTCTTTCCCTGGCTGCACGGCCTCCACCCGGCCAACCATATTCAGCAGGCCTTCTTCGTCCAGCGCCGCCGCGCCCTGCGGAAAACACCGCGCTGCCTGCGCGGGCTCACCGTGGTAAAAGCTGATGGCGACCTTGCCAGCTCGCGCCTGAAGGGCGCCATTGCCCCACAGGAATTCCTCCAGCCTGGCGACGCTGCCGAGTTTCTCGAAGTTGACCCCCGTGACGGCTTCTCGGTCCGCAACTTCCAGATACAGGCTGCTAAGTCCGCCATGACTTCTGATATTATCGTCTACGGAGATGATGAGCTCCTGGTCCGGAGGCTGGGTTGGGACATTGCAAATGCCCAGCACTTGTGGCGGCAGAAGCACGAGGCCGCAGGAGACTTCCTCCCGCGCTACAATACTTTCGTCTGCCTCGTTCCCTTTGCCGAATTTGAAACAAACCACCCGGGCATCGTCGCCGTCGACTCGGCTGGTCATCTGACTGGCAGCGTCGTCGACCTGTTCAGCCAGGAGCGCAAGGAGATGTACGCCATGACCCGGGCCTCGGAAATCTCGCATAACGTGTGGCTGGGACCTACGCCAGACCCTGGGTCCGAAGATGAATCCAGCTTTGACGTGCTTATCGAGTGCACCGACATAGGCCAGCTGAACCCGAGCGCCCTCGAGTGTCTTGTTGGCCGCCCCGAAATGGCCGCCCAGCAAGTCTTCCTCGAGTTCCCATCCTCGGGTTCGATCCTGCCGCCCACCTGGTCCCAAGCTGAGGCAGACGGCATCCTTGACACATGCAAGTCCCTCTATCACTTGGCCCACGGGACCTGCCCAACGCCGTCCGGTGGACAGTCCCCCAACGGCCTGGAGGAGCCCACCGCTGCCGACAGCAGCGGCGCACCAACGACGACGGCGCTCCCGTCTAGGAAGATCCTCATTCACTGTCAAGACGGCTACACAGAGTCGACCCTGCTCGGCATAGCCTATCTCAGCTACAGCACCGGCACCCCGGTTCCTCAGGCATGGCTGGATCTCCATACTGTGAAGAAGCGCAACTTCTTTGCGTATCCAACCGACGTTGCCTTGCTCAACGCCTTGGCCACCCGTCTGCTCACGACCTCGCCGGCATGCACGCACATGAGCCGAGACGATGTGACAGCTATGCTGAGCAACGAACCCAAGTGGCTGCCCGCACTCGACGGCTCTTTTCCTAGCAGGATCCTCGACTACATGTATCTCGGCAACCTGGGGCATGCCAACAACTCGGACCTCCTCAAAGTCCTAGGCATTGGCCAGATCCTCAGCGTCGGCGAGATGGTCATGTGGAGAGAGGGCGAGCTCGAGGAATGGGGTCCAGAGAACGTCTGCAACGTCCAGGGAGTCCAGGATAACGGCATAGACCCCCTGACGAGCGAGTTTGAGAGGTGTTTAGATTTCATAGGTAAGCCTGCGCTTTCCGTTGAAATCCACGACAAAAATCGAAGACTTGATAGGCTGACGGGACGTTCTCCCCACACCAAAGAGCGAGGTCGACGCAACGGCACGGCAACCCTGGTGCATTGTCGCGTTGGAGTGTCTCGCAGCGCCACCATTTGCATCGCAGAGGTGATGCGGGAGATGAAGCTGTCGTTTCCGAGAGCCTACAGCTTTGTTCGCGCCCGCAGGCTCAACGTCATCATCCAACCCCACTTGAGATTTGCATATGAGCTGCTCAAATGGGAGGAGCTGCTCCAGACGCGCCGATCCGAAGAGCTGAAGCGGGAGCTCGAGTGGGCCGAGGTCTCGCGCGAGATAGCTCTCATGAATCGGCCATACGCAAGATGAGCCGAGATACCATGGCATCCGCTCCCTCTCAGGCTGCTGGCCCACGAAGAGTGCTCTCCCTTCTACCTGCTGCCGGGGATTTGTGCTGTCGAATGCTGTCAGGCTTCCGACTAGACGTCGAGAGGACGCTTCCGGCGCACAGTAAGGCTGCCGATTCAAGCCACTCGGCGTCACGCCTGGCTCGGTGTTGGGGCTGTCGGGGGCCGACGAGCTCCCGGAATTCCTATGGCGCCGTGACTACCACCGGCGCCATGGTCGTTTGGTCTCGCCAGGACCTTGGCACGGACGAGGCGGCACCCCGAGAAACCACTGCAGTTCGATACTCTGCTGTCATCGGGCCATCTCTCCCCTCGAACCGGCGGTACTCTTGACGACCTTGAACGACATACGCTTTCATGACCTTTGTTTCCTCATCCCATGATGTGTTAACCCAATTTCTTTGCTCTCTACTTGGGATTCTTGATTCATTTCGCTGGCAGATGAGTGCATATGGCAGAAGCGGATTGCGACGGAATCCGGCATCTTTCTTGGGGTAGTCTGCGTGAGATCTTGGGCGGGTTGGGAAATCCCGCCGAGCTTTTTACAAAATGGGTTGCTTCATGCCTAAATAATAACAATGTCTCGCAGGCAGCAAAAATAACGAAATGATAGTGATAATACCTCGATTGATCTGTTAGCATCCGTAAGATTAGGACGGGATCTGCTGGTATACCTGGTGCCTGTGGCTCTAGGGTTATATCTCCAAGTTCTGGAATGTCTGGGTTTCTCCGCCATTGGCGCAGGGGACACGAGTGAGGACTAACCTACCGAGGACAGTCCGGCCCTGCATAGCTATAGTCGAAATGTGTGGTTGAGTTGGGCGATTACAGAGTTTAATGAGGAGGTACCGCGTAGGTAATTGGTGAAAGAGATGAACAGGACGGAACGCCACACGCTAATGCATCCAACATATGAAAGTTCGAAGTGGAAGAAAAAAAAGATGGAGAAGAAAAAAGAGGGACGAGAAGAAAGACAATGAAAGCCAAGGAGAACGAGGGAAAAAAAAGGAAGAAGCAGGGACCACGAGAGGTACCATCCCCCTACGTCCCGTAGGACGACGCATCCAGTTTGTCGTCGCCGTCGAGCACCCTAATCAAATGAATCAACCCCCAGCGCTGTCAGTATGAGAACAGGTGTAAAATATCGGGTATACTGGACGACTCCAAGAAATAACGGTATCACGCAAAAGGGCTCACATACGAAAACTGTTTCACCAAGTACCCTTCGCCGCCGTGCTCCATGTTGATGTTGAAGACGTAGAAGCCCCCGTCGCTTGTCACCACCATGACCTGCGGGCTGCTGCTGCTCATGGCGACGACACTGCGGAGGGGCCCGTTCGAATGAGGGCCCGCCGGGGATGATATGCTACCCGCCGCCGCGCCGCCGCCGCCGCCGCCTTGTCGCGGGGATATAGCCGAGGATGACGGCTTGGGGATTTTGATGTAGGCAAAGTCACGCGCAGGCTCCCACATCTCCGTGACGGTCTGGGGCAGGTACGAGCCGACGACGCCAGCGACGCTGCGACCCATCAGCTGGGAGGACCTGCGGAGCATGCCGCTGAAAGAGCCGCTCTGCTGCCTCTTGTGGGCTCCGTCCCGGCCGCCAGCCGCGCCGTCGGCGCCCGACGGGGCCCCGTTGCCGGCGAGCTCGGCGGGGTCGCTAAGGGGGGAGCCTGCCGCGCTGCCGGGCGAGTCATTGCCGCTGTCGTAGCTCCTGGACCTGGAGCGGCGGTCCGCACGTGACGTGGAGGGGATGGCGCCGGTACCAGAGACGGCCGCAGGCAGCATATGAGCAGCAGCCCCCGGGCCGCCTCCATGGGGGGCGCCGAGGCGGAATATGTGGACCGTGTCTGAGGTGGAGGAGACGCAGAGGAGGGTGGAGCTGAGGTTGAAGGACATGCTGTATATGGTGGAGGGGTAGGTTCCGCGGCGGAACTGGTATAGCTTCTGGCCCTTGGGTACGCTGAAGACGCGTATGATGGTGCCCGTCTCGGAGGCGGTAGCCAGGAGGGTGCCCTCGCTGTTGACGGCGACGCACGACAGCGGAGAGCGGTGCGCCTCGATGACGTTGACGGCCTTGAGGGTCAAGGTGTCGAAGATGAGCACCTCGCCCGAGGTGGGGGGCACAAACGTCGAGGGCGGCGGGGCGTGGCTGGGGCGCTTGTCGTCGCGGTCCTCGCGCGGCTTGGGCAAGGGGTAGGCTATGTAGCAGTTCTCGGACGAAGGCGACAAGGCGCAGATGGCGCTGGGGTTCGGCGACGTGGCGATGGTGAAGAGGAGGCTCATGTTGGAGATGTCGTAGAGGTATATCTCGTCCTCGAGCACAACGGCGAGGCGCTTCCGGTTAAGGCGGACAGCCAGAACGGCGGAGGGGAAGGTGAGCTCGCAGATGACGGACGCGCGCTGGGGGTTCGGGCGGCGAGAGGCGCGGAGCAGAGCAGAGCCCACGGTCAGCCGGCACAGACGAGCAGACGGAAAGGGAAATGGCGTGTATGTTGCCGCGTCTTTCTCACCTTTGTGTTTTGGATGATCAGGTGGCGGGGGGAGAGAATCAGGGCGACCAGAGAGGTCGAGAAGAGCATCTCGATGATGGAGACATTGCCGTCATCGCTGCTAAAGATCTTGGAGAAGGGGTCGGTGTGATATATACGGAATCCGCGCGAGGTGCCTGCAGGACGAAGGCGTTAGCAGACAGGTCGGGCGCAGCGCGGGCGCGACGAAAACCGAGGCCGGTAGCCACGGACAGCAGGGCAGGATGCGGGCGCATACCGACAGCCAGGCAGTTGTGGTCCTGGTTAAAGGTGATGAAGTTGAGTGCGGGCGCGGCCATGGTTGCTTGGCGGCCCGAGGTCGGCGGCGTCCACGCCCGTGGTGGTCGGCGGCCTGAAGATGGAGCAGGAGAGCGAGTGGGACGCAGCAGGCGGTTGGTCGTCTGTCTCTGCGCCGGCGCGGGCTGTACGGCCGCGGGGATCGAGAAGGGCGTCAGTTGGCCCGCTGCCTGTCGATTGCGGGAATGGATGGTTTGCTGGGGGTGCAGTCAGCGTCGACTCGGATTCGGCCTGGGAGCAATTGGCGACGGAGCGGATGGACGGATGAATGCCCCAGATCAGGCAGCAGGAGCGAAGGAAGGCGGCTCGGATCACGGGTGGCTGCTTGCGGATTCCTGATACCTTGCGCAACCAAGGCAGAAACAGCTTGGATGAAATACCTAGTAGCTGAACGCTGCTGGGGTGGGTCCCTGCCTCGGGGATGGCGGGAACAATACCACAAGGTTTCTGGTGCAGGGCCCCGCCCGGGCAATGTCACACGCATCATGGTCCTGTATGTACATAACCTTATATACAGAATCTCCATGCACATGCAGTGGGCCCCAGTGGGCATGCCATTGAGCCCTCCAGAGTCCCATAGATCTAAATAGCAGCCCCGCCGTCACAGCACATCACTTGCGTGACCGATTAAAAAAAAAAAAAAAAAAAAAAAAGGATCCAAGTCATGGGGACGTGAAAATCACTTGATTCGGATTCAGTGTTTGAATCCCCCTTATTTACTACCTATCTATCCCAAGCCGAAAAAGCACAGTGAAGCGCTCCTTCTCTCGGACCTCCTTTTTAGGCGTTCCCAGCCCTTTTCCCTTTCTCAAACGCCACAGTAGAAAAGATGAAAAAAAAAAGACAAAGAGAAAAAGGCAAGGCAAAAAACCAATGGTGCCAAAATGTAGAAGTCATAAATGCGTTTCGTAGTCATCCAGTGCCCGGCTGCAAGCCAAAGGCACAATATGCAAAAGGAAAAACAAAAGAAGGAAAAAAGACAAAGGAAAAAGGGTTGGTCGAATAGTCTGCGGGCCACTGCACCTCCGGCGAGGCGGCTCCATACAAAAGAGAAGAAAGAGCCCTCTAGGGGCTTTCGTGGCGGTAGAGGAGAGAATAACCTCCAACCCACCAGGAAACATGCGCAAAAACCGGGTATCGTGGCTGTCCACACCCACAAGCCTTTATGCCCAATATGCTTCCATCATGAATAATCCATGAATCCACGACTCCATAACGAAAATGTTAGTACACGTATGCATTTCCAAAAAAAAAAAAAAAAAAAAAAAAAAAAAAGAAAAAAAAAAAAAAAAAAAAAAAAAAGANAGAAAGAAAGACACAAAAGAAAACAGTGAAGAAGGAGTGTGAGTCGGCAAGGCGATGAAGGCAAAGGCTTATTAAAGTAAACGCCAAAGGCGGGATAGATGGCGAGAAAGAGAAAAGAAGGAAATGTGGTGAAGTGGTCAAGGCAGAAAGTAAAGTCTTTCCAAGATGAGTAGTCGAGCCTGACCGTGGGCGGAAGGTCGTCCGCGGACACTCATGGCCGGCATGTCGTCGGTGTTTCTGTCGGTGTTCATATCATGTCGCTGTCGCTGTTGATGGATGCAGAGTATATGCAGCGTCCTCGTCGGCAAGCAATCGAGCCGTATCGAATCAGTCGGGTTGGGTGCGGCCTGTGCTTATTGCTGGGCACCAAGGACAATGTCTCGGATCGTCCACCGCCAGGCGTCGCGGTCGCGAGGCTGAGGGCTCAGCCACTGTTCGCACTTCTTGCGCCATTTTGCCTCCTCCTCGCGTTGTCGGCGGACGAATTCCGGCCCCACGTCGAACTCTTCCCCAACCATCCAGTCGTCCTTGATGTCGCTCATGCGGCCACCTTGCCCCCCCTCGGCCGACTTTGCCGCAGTATCCTCCAGATCTGGAATGTCCTTGAACACGTCGTCTTCGTCGTCGAGCGCATTGAACCCGTCCATGGCGTCTTGGCCAGCGTCGTTCTTGCCGCTGCTAGGCGGTCCAATTTTCAGCCAGCACATGTTTTGCGGATCGAAAACCATGCCGCCAACAACTTGCACGCCCTTGGTCGCCCCGATAGGCGTTATTAGAGCCGGTCGCGGCGTCGCGTTCTCCTTATCCCTGACTAGGTACGCAGGAACAGATGCGGTGGATGGTGACGACGCAGGGGCGTCAAATGCACCCAGGGCGTTCTCGTTGCCCTCCCAGCGATATGTGTCTGGGTTGTATACCATACCCTTGACAACTATAATGCCGCCATACCGCATGTCAGTAATCCCATGGAGCCAGATCAAGCAGCAAGAAAAGAGAAACACATACCCTTGGAGTCCTTGGAAGGGTTAAGGTTCGAGATTAGGTAGGGCTTCAGCTGCGGTGGTCGCTTGGTCGCTTTCTTGGGCGATCTTGTAGTTCCTGCACCGTGTACGGTATTGAAGTTGGTCCGCGTCGACAGCTGAGCAACCCGCTGCGTCGTCAACGGTGCCAGAGGGCCGTTCGAGGGCGCCCGCTGGGCCAGGGACGTTTCCCGCGCGATTCTACTTGCGGCTGTGTCTCTGGCAAACCGTGGCGTGAAGTCGGCCCTTGCGGGCGAGTATGGGGAGGACAGTGACGGGGAGGGTGTGGTCGTCCGGTCGGGCAGGATGTTCTGGTACATCTTGCTCCTCAGTTGGGCCTTGGATCCGTTGGTTGGTTGCCTCATGTACCGTGCTTCAGCCTGAGCGGAGGTCGCCAGATCGTCAAAGCCATCCAGCTCATGGCCATCGCCAAAGTTCCGTTGTCGCTTAGGCTTGCTCAGCTGCTGCCACGTTTTCTCCTGCGTAAATCTCTCGACGGCACGAAACCTCTTGGACGGACTAGGAGACCTTACAGTGGACCTCGAGACGGCGCGGGACGAGGGTCTAAGGTCCACTGTGGCGTCCGAATCCTGCCGACGGAGCGTCCGGGTGCTCTTGCTGGTGATGTGGTGAGACTGCGACTGAATCGAGCCACCAGCAAGAAACGGAACTGGGTTCTTCCGCGCCTGCGCGGCAGCGCTCTCATGACCGACACGAGCCCGCTCAACAGGCGTCTTGGGCCGCATGTGTGAGGACCCAGGGCGACCATGAGCGTCCGTCCGTGAAGGGGGCCGCTCATAGCCACGTGATGCGAGAGGCCGGGCGGCTGGAGACTGGCCAGCTTTCATCACTGGTAGTGAGCGCTTAAGTCGCAAGAGTTGCGCGTTTGTCGTCGTGGGCCCGTCGCGGAGGGACATGCCGGGTGTCTTCTGGCCGACGTCTTTCCTGCGAGGGGTTGCTGGCGGTAGCAGCTGGCCGTGAGACGGCGTCGTGGGTGTGTGCACACTAGTGATAGATGACTGGGCAGAGTGACCGATCCTCGACTGCGACCTCTGGGTTCGAGGCAGTATCGGCCCGCCGCTTTCAGACACGGGCTCCAGAGACGTCGATGTGTGGGTCCTCTCATGTCCCATCATTGGACGCGGTAAACGAGATGTGCTGGTCGCCATTGGCTTGTTGGTAAAGGTAATGGAGACGGCGGTCTTGGGCCGAGTGGGACTTGCCGACCTCGCGTCTTTGAGCTTAATGTTACGGTGGAGAGTGAGTTTTCCGCTATCGTAGACCTCGCCATTTCCAATCTCAAGGCCGCTCAAGAAGTCTTCACGGTCTGCCTCGGCGCGGGTGGTAGGGGTGGGAAGCGACGCGGTGGCTTCCGGCGGCAGCTGTGGCAACTCAACCGGTCGCTCGGGCGAGGTACTTTGCCGCCGCTTCTTCAACCTTTCCGTGAAGTCCAATGGGCCCTCAGGGAGAACCAGCCCGTCCATGGCCTCATCCTCGCTCTCGGCAGTCAGAGAGCTGGCTATGCTGGGACTCAGGGCGGAGACTGAGGAGCTGCGGTTTGAGCGCCCATCTCGCCGAGTGCCTCCAAATCTGGTCCCGAGGCTACCCTCGCCCCAGTCGAAGTCTTCAAGTGTATTTAGGGATGGGATCTTGGGGATGTCTCTGCGGGTGGACAGTTTCAGCTTGCCGTCGGAAGGAAGCTCCAGGCCGAACTCGACATCGTCTTCACCCTCATTCTTACGCGGAGTTGGGGGCGTTATCAGGGAAACAGGTTTGGGCGCCCGCGTCTTGGGGACTTTGATGGTTGCGCCACCATCGCCAAAGAAGTCGTCATCTTCGTCGTCATTGTCCCTATACTTGTCGAGATTCACACTGCCAGAAAGGACGTTGCCAGCTCGGGACTTTGGATTGGGTTGAGAGGCGGCGGCAGCGGCGGCCGGCCTCGTTGCCTTCACGGGACTTGTCTGCGTGCTGCTGACTTGGCGCAGGACGTCGGGAAAGCGAGAGCCGTCCTGGGGCTTGATACGAAGCGCCTGCCCCGGCTCTGGGAGCTCCAAGTCGTCATCCCAATCCTCTTGGATGATCTTTTTGATCTTGCGCCCGCCTAGCCTCTTGATGGTGCCGCCCATGAGAGCTGAAGGTGTGATGTTCCGGGGAAGTGGGATTCCAGCATTGGCAGCGGCCGCGATTGCGTCCATTGTCGACTTCTCGTCGTCGTCGGGTATTTGCAGGCATTTTTCCTCACCCTGAAGAGATTCGCGTTCGGAGCGGAAAGATGACTGGGAGTCGCGCCGGTTGACGTAGCTGGTTGCATTAGAGCCGCCGCTCCGAAACGTCAGGTCGTCGTCGATGAGGAAATCTTCGTCGTCCCAGTTCTCGAGCTCAGCGGCGGGCGCCGGGGGGCGCGGCTTTGGCCTCAGTGTTTCCATTGTGGAGGCCGCGTGCCGAAAGGACCAGCCAGGAAGTTGGTACGTAGATAGAAGCGCAAAGCGTCGTTTCGGAGGGTATTTACAGCGACGCAGAGAGGCAAGATCAATTGTGAAGATTCATAGTCGACAGCAATGACCTCGATGGCCAGACAGCATCGCTTGGAGAGGTTTGTGTGATTGGTGCGAGTCGGGAAGGGGGGGTTGGGTTCGCTCTGTCGCAAAGTCGCCAACCAAGCCAAATTCGATCCAGGGCTCGCGGGTCGTGCGTCGCGCGCGGAGAAGGCCGTGGTCGGTCCGTGTGAGCAACGGTCTCGGGGAGAGCTTCCTTTATTTCGTCGTCAGCGCGATTGTGATAGCCGAGGCGATGGATATTTTCCCGGGTGTGGCGAAAGAGGTTGCAGATTGGGACGGAGCGGAAATGATGTGATGGCGAACTGGTCGCGTCGGGTCGAATTGAGTTGGCTGCTTTCTGTGGTCGCAGACTGCACCTCCGGCGTCGAACACTCGTTGCGTCAAGTCGTGCGACAAAACCCCATGCCAGCGCCCAAAATCTGGCAGGATGTCGGGAGGGCGATCAGCCGGGCCAGTAACAGGAACACCGAGAGACACAGAGAAAAATGGATCAAAATAAACCGGAAGTGGCGCAAGTAATCAAATCAATCGGCAACAGATAAAATGAATTATAGACTGGGATGGAGATGCACAAAAAAAAATTTCGTGACGCTGACGACAATTGGACTGCTGGGGAGGACGGGAGGGAGGGCGGCCTATGAAATGAAGAGGTCGGGGCCCCTGTGGGGCTGGGACTGGGTGGCTGGTGGTTGCTACAGTGGGCCGCCCTAGGACAGAGTGGGCCTGAATCGTGCAGGCCGCGCCAATGATCTGTGCGCACGTTCAAGGGCCACCCAGCATCAGGGTACCCGCCGCCTGTGCTAGCAGCTCCTAACGCTGGAGCACCCACAGCTGCAGCCAGCACGCATCGTCGGCGGAGCAGCAGGACGCGAGGTGGGCGCGAAAAACACGCGTGCGCTGGCAGCGCTGCGCATTTGCATGGATAAATGGCACCCCCTGGACGCGCACGAAACAAATGCACGGGATGTTGCGCAGGCCCGCTGCAAGTGCTCGGTACAGTAGGTGGGAAAAGAACAAGCATTCGGATGCCCATGGTAACGGCACTCTTCCCGCACATTCCAGCATCGGATTCCTACAATTCCCGCTGTCGAGTTTGTTTCGAAATTTGGGCTTCCGCTTCCGACTTACTCGTCACGGCATAACTTGCGCAGGCGCAGCGTCAAGCGCTCGCCTTGGTCAGATTACACCTAGCTTTGTCAATTGACGAAAAAGCAACCTGAGGCCAAGACGGGAGCTGTTGCGACCTTGAGATTGAGCGGAGCCAGCGGGTGGCGTCATTCTGGGGAATTTTGGGATCTTGATTTCCCCACAAACAGGCGGCTAGGGTCCGTAATTACAGGCAGCCTCGTGGCCCGTCCGCTTGCCTTGTCTTTGATATTCGCTCGTCTCCCGTCTGCCTGCCAGTTGTCGTCGAGCACCTTTTTTTTTTTTTTTTTCGCTTTCCGTTTGGACCGCCTTCGTAAATATCGTCGCGCGGTCGAGAGTAAGGCACGCTGTTTCATCCGGCCCTCGGACCAATTCCCGTTGCTGTACATCGGAGCCCTGCATCTCTCGTTTGTTTACCCTCTTGCGGGAATATCTGATGCCCCTCACGCACGTTCTGAGGATCGCCCGCTCGGACGACGGCGGCTCCTCATTTGTGTTGGTCCATGCAACTCCCTCACCAGCCAAAAACGCAAAACCACTCGATGTCAAGCTGGTGGCCACCGAGGGCGAAAATCCTTATGTCGTGACCTGTAAGCGACCCGGCGAAGTCTTTCCTGATGTCTGCTTCTTGCGAGCCATCCTACCCCATGGAACGGTGATCGACCCCGCGCCGCCAAGGATGATCCCTGGCTACCCGTATTTCGTGCGTTTCAGAACTTGACATGCCCGCGGGAGCTTTTTGGCTGACCCCACGCCCAATCCTGCTCAGTGCAACACGCCGCCATCGCGGACCTGAAAGTTTCTGGAAGCCCGTGCTCATCCAGCGAGTGGGAACACATCCTGGAATCAGTGCTCTTGGAGCGCCAGGTCCTAGACGACATCCAGCTCACAGCCGCTGTACGGTCTGATCGGGTCCAGATCACTGTCCGCAAGAAAGCCCAGGGCATTACGGTCAGTGCCTGCCGGCCCCAGGCTCTGCTGGCCGCGATCATACCCGATGAGGACGGTAGTTTGGTGGCTGACCACTGGCCAACTGCATGGCCGGCTGGTGTTTAGCAACGTCTCGGCACCATAACACTGCAGAAGGACGAGGATGAGGAAGACAGCGACGTAACCCAGTGGTGTGGCATCGCCATCGAATCTCGGGAGGAGCTGAAGGGAGAGCTTGCCTCTGTCAGGGCCGAAGCTCGGGAGCTCGAACAGGCCGTCTCCGCGCTCAGTGGGCAGCTCGACGAGCTAATCAACGCCAAGCGCGACCATGAAGCGGCGCTGCTCGACAAGTTCCGGCTCCTTCTCAACCAAAAGAAGGCCAAGATCCGCGAGCAGCAGGATATCATCAGGCACGCCAATCTCGACGCGGACGCTCTAGCGCCAGCCCAGTCAAGTCCAGATCATGGCCCCAACCGAGCCCGCGCGCCAGGATCGTCGCGCCGCTCCAAGCGGAAGACACCGGCCGATCAGGCAGGTAGCCGTGAAGGTGACGGCAACAGCGGCGACAGCCCCCAAGAGATGGAAGTAGATTCCCCGCCAGAGACTGAGCTCAAGGACGGGAACAGCGTTGGTGGCTCTGAGAACCAGCAAACGACCGATGGCGACAGCGACGCCACTGCGAGCGAACCCGACGACCTCGCCGTGGACCAGGAGAAAACGGACGACAGGAAGCAAAAACAGGGAGACTTATCGACTGCCCATGAGACGAAACGGTTACAAAAGTCGCCATCGCCACCCCCGCCTCGACACACCAAACCAATGGCGACGCGCAGTCAGCGCTCGGCACACAAGGCCCCGATAAAGCCGCCGGCTCTAGCTGACGCAGGCAGTGAGGCCGACTCGGATGATGAGTTGTGATCCAAACTAGAAACACCACATCGGAGAACTACCATCTTGTGTTTATCGCAGTGTACCTCGATAAGAGCGTGCAAATGATAACTGCTGAGGAGGCTAGGCGCCATCGAGCGAACCTATTCAAGGGCAGCCCGGTTCGCTATACTTGGAAAGAATATAGGGAAAAATGATCACACCTTGTGACATCTTGCGTATGCCCCTCGATGTAGCTCGAGAACTTTTGATATATATGCGGCTACCTACGATCTACCTGAATATCCTCCCCCGAAAACCTTTTCCCCCCAAATCTGTGTTGAGTGCCAGCCCTGAGCTGCCGCGGATGCAGCCGGAGCAGCAGGCGGCACCAAGGTGGTCAGAGGTCTAGGGTGGTGGGGAGAGCGACAAGCATTCTTTATTTGGATCAAGCGCTATCTGATATCGTGAGCCAGCCATCTCCCCTGTCCGTGTACTTTGGGAGCCCCTCGAAGTCGCAATGGAGATGGCCCCTAGATTTATCCACGATTTGCATCTTAGCCTGCTCCTCCGAAACCATGTCCTCGCGCCCTGTCATATCCCGCTCCCAGGTGATAGAATCAATCTTAGCACTGCCGTTTTCGCCTCGCTTTAGGTGAAGCACGTAAGCTGCCTTCGGGATGTACCATTGGATGATCTGGACAGAGATGTTGCCATCCGGATCCGGGCCATCTACCGCCCACTCCCACTGGTCATCCATATCCCTGGGCTTGGAACCGGCTGTGAGCTTCTCGAAATCGGTGTCGCTAATGCTTAAATCCCACGGTGCTGTCCCAGGCTCCCGCATCGGCTCAAGTGGCTCGTCTGGTGAATCCGTCCACTTGCTGGATGACATCGAATCCGAATCTGTGTCTTCCGCAGCGTCGTGTGCATTCATCATGCCGTCTGGTATCTACCTATGATCTGCATTATACATCAGCTGTGAGCATTAAAAGAAGAAGAAAAAAAACTGGGGTTTAAAAGTTATACATACAGGTTAAGCTAAAACTGACCTGCGGCTGCGACTAGGATTGGGAACGGCGCTCGTTCGGGACAAGGACGCCGATGAGCCATCCAAGGAGATCCTTGAACTAACAAAGCTGGCACTCAGGCTTGGGTTCAACCACCTGGATGGTGCGGAAAGTGGGTGTGCCCAGTGTCCGCATACCCCCTTGGCACTTTTGAGTGCGAGCTAACTCCGTAATTTGGAATAGGGTATGGCAACGAGGAGGAGCTCGAGACTGCTATAAAGGAGTCTGGGGTGCCCCGAGACTCCATCTTCGTGACGACGAAGGCTGGGTGTAGGTACCGCAAAGCCCCACCTCCGGCGGATTGACAGCGGCGCTGTGTATGGTCGATGCGAGGCAGGCAACGCTGACGGCAACCACCGGCCACAACAGGTCTGGATGACACGCCACTTGAAGAATGCTTCAGCGCACCTCTCAAGCGTCTTGGTCTTGAATATGTAGACCTGTACCTGCTGCATTCGCCAATTTGGGCCAAGTCGCCTGCGGAGCTGCAAGCCAAATGGGCTGAGCTCGAGGCAATCAAGGCCAGCGGACGGGTGAGGTCCATCGGCGTGTCGAACTTCCTGATCGACCACCTCGAGTCTATCCTAGAGACGGCCAAGATCCCCCCTGTCATCAACCAGATCGAACTGCATCCTTGGCTCCCCCGAACTGAGCTCTTTGCGTACCACCGCGAGAAGAACGTCGCTGTGTCGGCCTACGGGCCGCTCACCGCTGTCATAAAGGCTGCCAAGAGAGATGCGCTCGAGGAGTCGTATGCCGATCTGGCCAAGAAGTATGGTGTGAGCCCCAGCGAAATTGGCTTGCGTTGGTGCATAGACCAAGGCATCGTTGCCATCACCACCAGCACCAACGAAGACCGGATGCGCCAGTATCAAACCAAAGTATGTTTGCTTTCTTGTCGTAACCCGAATGTCGAGCCAAAGTAGCGTGAATCCTGAGACTTACACGGGATCCTAGGTACCGAGCTTCAAGCTCACGCCCAAGGAGGTCGAGAAAATATCTCAGTTAGGGAGCGAGAAACATTACCGCGGCTTCTTCACCAGGTATTTTGCACAGGATGACAGGCGTTGAAGGATAAATTTCAGAGACAGGACCCGAAAAGACGGTCAAATTACATCAAAATTTCCATGCCTACGGCGCGTCTACAAGTCGTCATAATAGCCATAGATGCGTCTGTTGTGACGTACATACGAATGACCCCGCCAAAAGTATTCGTATGCGTCATGTTCCCCCGTGCTCATTGACTGTGTACCAATTCACCGGGATCAAATGGTGGCGAGGGGTACCCCGCCGGGGTCTTGTAGCCATCATAATTGATAGTTACTTGGTATTGAGATAACAATGGAAGAAGAGGATAGAAGAAAGAATAAAATGGAACTGGAAGCTAGCCTCCCAGAGGACATCGGCGAATCGCCAAAACCCTGCGTTCTTGCTCCTACTCATGCTCTACCGCAACTTCAGCCGAATCCTGCGGCAGCATTTGCCCCAGTCGTCATTTCTAGCACACGTCTTGTCGTCCGCGAGGGGCTGCAACACACGCTCATCACAGCAGGCGCCCATCTTCCATACGGCGAGGCCAATGACGACCATGCCGGACTCGGCCGATGACGGCGTGAGCCTGGCCGAGCTCCCAAAGTCGTGGAGATTCACCGAGGCGCTGCCCGCCGACCCGGCGTTTCCGACCCCGGCCGACTCGCACAACACGCCGCGCTCCAAGATCGGGCCGCGCCTGGTTCGCGGCGCCCTCTTCACATGGGTACGCCCCGAGCCTCAGGAGGACCCGGAGCTGCTGGCCGTGTCTCCCGCGGCGATGCGAACCCTCGGCCTGCGCGCCTCCGAGGCTTCCACCGAGGAATTCCGCCAGGCCGTGGTCGGCAACCGCCTGTACGGCTGGGACGACGACGGCGATGCGGCCTCGCCGTCGGGCGCTGACACCAAGCCCAAGCCTAAAGGGTACCCCTGGGCGCAGTGCTACGGCGGCTTTCAGTTCGGCTCCTGGGCCGGTCAGCTGGGCGACGGCCGCGTCATCAGCCTCTTCGAAGCCACCAACCCGCGCACGGCCGAGCGCTACGAGGTGCAGCTCAAGGGCGCCGGCCTGACCCCTTACAGCCGCTTCGCCGACGGCAAGGCCGTCCTGCGCAGCAGCATCCGCGAGTTCGCCGCCAGCGAGGCCCTGCACGGCCTCGGCATCCCCACCACCCGCGCCCTGGCCCTGAGTCTGCTCCCTCACCAGCACGCCCGCAGGGAGACCATCGAACCTGCCGCCATCGTCGTGCGCTTCGCCCACAGCTGGATCCGTCTGGGCACCTTTGATCTGCTGCGCTCCCGTGGCGACCGCGCCCTGATCCGGCGCCTGGCCACTTATGTTGCCGAGGACGTCCTTGGCGGCTGGGATGCCCTCCCTGGCCGCCTGCCGGACCCGAGCCAAGCAGAAGAGCAGCCCAGATCCCAGCCGACCCCACGCAGGGGCGTCCCGGCCGCCGAGATCGAGGGCCCGGACGACGCAGCCGAGAATCGGTTCACGCGCATGTATCGCGAGGTGGCCAGGCGGAATGCAGAGACTGTGGCCTACTGGCAGGCCTACGGCTTCATGAACGGCGTGCTCAACACGGATAACACGTCCATCATGGGCCTCTCCATGGACTTTGGCCCCTTTGCCTTCCTCGACAACTTCGACCCCAACTACACGCCTAACCACGACGACTCGTACCTCAGGTACAGCTACAAAAACCAGCCTACCGTCGTGTGGTGGTCGCTCGTCCGGCTCGGTGAAGCGCTCGGGGAGCTCATGGGGGCGGGAGCGCAAGTGGACGACCCAACTTTTGAAAAGGATGGGGTCAAGGACGAGGCCGCGGCAGAGCCGCTCGTGGCTCGGGCGGAGAAGATCATCGGCCAGGTCGGTGATGAATACAAAGCGGTGTTCCTCGCAAAGTACAAGCACCTGATGACCGCTCGCCTGGGACTCCGTTCCTACAGAGAGGCCGACTTTCATGGCTTGTTCACTCCCCTGCTCGACACCTTGGAGACTCTCGAGCTCGATTTCAACCTCTTCTTCCGTCGTCTGAGCTCCGTCCCCTTGGCCGAGATCGCCACCGAGGACGCAGCGCGAGAAAAGGCCGGCCTATTCTTCTACAGCGAAGGAGTTACTGGCGTCAACAGCGAGGAGCAAAGCCGAAAGCGGCTCGGCAATTGGCTTTGCAGCTGGCGGGATCGAGTCGCCGAAGACTGGGCTGACGGTGGCTCCGGAGCCCAGGCAGGTCCGTCCGAGTCCCGGGATGCGGAACGCCAGGAGGCTATGAGGATGGTGAATCCCAACTTTGTTGCACGGGGCTGGGTCCTCGACGAGGTGATTCGGCGTGTCGAGAAGGAAGGCGAACGGGACGTGCTGAGGAGGCTCATCCACATGGCAACCCACCCGTTCGCGTCCAGCTGGCATGGGCAGACTTTCGATGGGAAGGTGTACGAAGGTGATGCGGAAGAGGAACGGCGGTGGACGGAGAATGTCCCCCGGACGAAGCGGGCGATGCAGTGTAGCTGCAGCTCATAGACAGGATATGGTTAGAGATCATTATTTACCGGAGTTTCTAGATGCGTTTCGAGGAAGACCAGCAGTCTATAGCTCCGAAGCTGAATGAGTCAAGATCTACATGCACGCAGACACAAGGAAACATGCAGGGTATATATATACGCCTTGACCAAGGCGTACATGTCTAGAAGGAGCCCTCGAGTCAAGTCCGTGGCCTCTCAGAAGTCTGCCTTCCAGCCCTCTCTCCGCAAAGCCCAGCGCACAGCCGCAGCCACATCATCCACAACAACTCGCGGCTGGTGCTTCATCTCGCCGCGGTCTGGGTGCCAGACCCCGGTCCGGACCAGGACGGAGCACCAGTCGGCGCCCTCCTCGCTCTTAAACTCGTTTGCTCCCGCGATGTCGCTCTCCGGGTTGTCGCCAACCATGTACACGCTCGACAGCCCGGCCCCGCCACGGCCGCTGTGGCCCGCTCGGCGGCGCACGTCTTCTCGGTGCCGGGAGAGGACGCGCTCGGCATACCGGTACGTTTCCGCGAACGGCTTGCCGATGACGGTGCGGCGCAGCCTCCCGGCCTCGCCGCCGCCCGTGACCTGGTCCCACACGCCGGCGACGGCGGCCTGGAAGGCGCCCTGGCCGAAGCGCGGCAGGTGGTACGTCGAGGACCAGAAGAGGTCCTTGTTGCTAAAATAGAGTTCTGGCTGCCCGTCGCCCTGCCACTTGGTCCCGTTGAGGGCCGAGTAGGTCCCCAGGTAGCCCTGCCGCGAGAGGAGCAGGTCCGTGATGAGCTGTATGTCGAGCGCCCAGTCGCGCGGGTCGTTGAACACGAACATGGCGTCGATTTTGAGTGCTTCCGCGTCGCTCGTCGCCCCCGGGCTGCCGTATATAGGCTTGGGGAGCGGCCGGGCCGTGGACGCGTACACGGATTCCATCAGCGGATCAAAAGGCCAGATCGTTGGTTGCGCCATGAGGATATCGGCTGGGGTAACAACGTTCTTGAAGCCATATCTGTGTTATAGAAAAATGGAATTAGAGGGCAAAAAAAGAAGAAAGAAAGAAAGGCCGAGCATTACGTGAGAAGCTGTCCTTTCTACCCGGGAAAGTAACGGCCCAGTCCAGCAGAGACGACAAGAACTCACCGCTCAGCAATCTCCCGCGACTTGACTGCGTTAGACCCCGTGACGAAGACGGTCTTTTCTCGCAGGCTGCCAGGCCCCTGCGCGAGCTCCTGGAACGGAGTGTGTGACTGCACAAAATTTTCGGTAGTCAGGGGGACCTTGAGCTTCTCGCTGAGGCCGGCAACGCGATCCTTCTCGTGCTCGCCTCCACCGTTGGTAAGAAGTATGTAGGGAATATGGTTCTCAAGCAGGTAGTTCAGCGCTTCTGACGCACCCGGGATGGGCCTGGATTCGTGCAGCAGCACACCATCGATGCTAGATGGGCCGTGTTAGTGATGATGCAGGTGGACCCTCGGGGGTGGGGGTTTCGAGAAAGGGTACCAGCTAGGAAGTGCCCTAACATACTCAAAGGCGAAGGCGAAGCGGGGAGCCTCCCGTTCGCCAACAGGTTGGGGTGTTGGTCCTCTATGTCGCGCTGTCGCGAAGGTCCTCGGGCGTGATGGCACCAGCCTCCTCTCCAGGGACAGTACACGGCTCGACGCAGCAGATTTAGGAGACTGCAAGAGCGCTCTCGTGCAACTTTGTAATGCGCGCCTAGAGCTAGGCACGTGCCGGGCGCCCTGCCACAGATCAGCCCTATGCAAGGACCGACGAGTGATAAAGCCCAAGGCATCCATGGTCGTAAGAGAGAAACAGACGAGACAGGTACAGGGATCGTGCCTGTCCGTTTATCTCCGGCGTTGGAGAGTCAAATTGTCCTGCCTGGCAGGCTGCTTCAACAAGAAGGGGTTAAACGACTGCAGCAATAAGGGCTGCAGAAAAGGAGGCTTCGATCACCGAGAGCGTGGCTAC
Organism: Magnaporthiopsis incrustans; assembly: GCA_003049425.1. Classification (NCBI taxonomy): domain Eukaryota; kingdom Fungi; phylum Ascomycota; class Sordariomycetes; order Magnaporthales; family Magnaporthaceae; genus Magnaporthiopsis; species Magnaporthiopsis incrustans. Next base: position 106,747 of record PYSR01000098.1, read on the forward strand.
GGCGGCCCTCAGTATGAACAGCAGCAGGTTTCGTGATACGTTTGGGGCGTCTTCCACTGACGATATGAGCCCGACCCCTGGGCTGGTGGGGTCGCTCAATGCGATTCACGTGATGTGAGTTGTAAATGTCGCAATCACTCGGAGAGAGATGACTACTAAGTAACCAGTGGTAGATTAATAAGAACCAACAAGTGAAAGGCAGCAAGTGAGACTCTATCAAACGAACGAATGGTCGCGCGAACAAGGAGAGGCGGAGGCAAATATCCCATCCAGGTCTGATAAGCTCAGCCTGAGTTGTTCCGGCCCCCACTTCCCAGCCTTTGCCCCAGTCCCCACCTGACGACGACGATCGAGTGCATCTGCTGTGTCAGCGCTGGCGAAAAGGCGGGTTGGCTTTACCAGCCGGCATGTTTCGGCTCTTATCTAGAATCCCGCTTTCCGCCCGTTGTCATATACTCCGGGCGTATGGTTTATAAATTTCCACTCCCTCGCGCGACTGTTTACATATTCACATACCCACTAATCACTGCCGTGCTCCCTACAGCCGTTGCTATCTTCCCCCGCGCAACATCCTCACCAGTCGATACCCCTTCCGGTCATCTCTGCGGGATAGAATGGTGGTCGCCAAGCATGAGCTCGAGGCTAAGCTGAGGGAGGAGAACAACCTCGTCAGGAGTGGGCTGCTCCGCGAAGAGAACCCCCTGGACCTGAGCGGCGCCTTCAACGACTTCCTCGAGGCTTGCCGGCGTGGCGATCTCAAAACATGCCAGGAGCTACTCTCGGCCGGTGTTAACATCAACGGAAGGGACGAGTTCGATTACACTCCATTGATTTTGGTGGGCTTTCCATGGGCTTGCGGTTAGCTCAGACCGGGACATCAACTGAACGAAGCTGACGTCGCTCCCAGGCGAGCTTGTGTGGGCACTTTGACCTCGTCAGGTTTTTACTCGAGTCTGGCGCTACGGCTGAAAGGAGTATGTTGTCCAATTACTTGCCCCAACAGTAAACTATGTTAGGACACGCACTAAAGCTGTGATGGCACAGACACGTTCCAGGGGTATGTAGTACATCCACTGGTTCGGGCAGTAGATCGTATCGGAACGCATACTAAAAGCTGTGATTCCAGCGAGCGTGCGGTGTACAATGCTCTGAACGACAAGATCAGAAAGCTGCTTATACAATACGACTATTCCAAGTCGACGGACCCTTTGCAGCCATGGTCGTCCCACATCACCTCCTTGCTCTCTTTGACGACACCAAAGACGTCAGACATAACGCTTTCAGGAGGCGGTGGCCTTGCACCAACCGTAAATTTTGAGCTACACAGGTTTCTCCTAGCTGCCAGAACGCCATACTTTGCCAAGAAGCTGGCTGATGCGCCTGGCACTGAGACTTGGAAGCTCCCAAGCTCACTCCCAGTCGAGGCTACCCGCGCTGTCATCCGCTATCTGTACCTTGACGAGCTGCCTAGCGAGTTCGCCAGCTCTAGTACCGGCGGAGTCACAGAGGAAGATGTTTTCAAGGGTATCGACAAGATCAGTCGGTCACTCGAGGTTGGGCACATCTGGGACGCTGTGTTGGCCTCAAGCAACCGCCGCCTGGCCCGCCAGCGGTACCAGGACGAGCTACAGCGAGCTCAGGCACAAGTCGAGTCATTTTTTCACGACAATATCATCGCAAAGAAGATCGTCGTCGACGCGGGTGCGGCCCAGGACGTCAAGTGGTCGCGTGACAACCCTACATATGCCGACTGCCTGCTCCAGGCCGATGAATGCGAGCCAGAGGGTGACGGCAATGCAGATACCGCTGGGGTTAACGGAGCGTGTGTCCCGGGCGGACCAAAAAGCCGCGGGACTCGGCCGCGCAGGGCAGCTCTGTATCCTGTGCACAAGGCGATGCTGATACGCAGTCCCTATTTTCAAAAAATGTTCGCTGGGCCTTTTCTCGAGGCGCAGAGCACGGAGCACCTGCGCATCGTCAGGGTCGACTGCGTGCCCGAGGTCCTCGAGGTTGTGCTGTCGTTCCTGTACACGGAGAAGGCGGACTGCAGTCTCGAGCTGGCTCTTGATCTGCTATATACCGCCGACATGCTGCTGCTGGACAAGCTCAAGTCGAGGGCCGTGGCACTCATCAGCGCTCTGGGAAGCGGCAGCAGCAACACGGGGGTGGCTGAGAAACCGAAGCGAGACATGCCCACCACAGCAGAGACGCCCGAGGTGGAGCCCATCAACATTTACGACGTCATCCGCGCGGCCTGGGATCTCAGGATCCAGAGGCTGGAGGAGTTCGCGGCGCGGTACATTAGCGCGCGTCTGGAGCATTACATCGACGAGCCCGAGTTCGCCGAGACGATCCAGGAGAGCGCCTCGAGGATCAAAGACCGCGAGGACACGGACACGATCGAGCTGCTTGACGACATCCGGTTTTACCTGTCGGAAAGGTTCCGCCTGCGGTTCGAGGACACCGGCCTCGACATGGTGGAGCAGGATCAAGCGCCACAGCCGCCTGGCGGCGACCATGTTCCTGCCGACGGTGACACACCTGGGTCGCTGGAAGGTGCCCACATCGGCGTGGTCTCTGCAGCGGACCCAGACGATGCCTCCAACGGCGTCAAAGGGGCGCCAACGCAGCAGAGCCCGCCGCCACCGCCTTCAGGCTGGGTCCGCACGCTGGACGGAACCCTGGTGGAAGATGAGTTCGAGGCGGACGCAGCCAACTATCAAATACTGCTGCAAAAGATTGACGATCTGCTGGATCGTCTGAAGCTGGACGCTTGACCTGGGGTCTTTTTTCGGTTAGCGTTATCTTTCTCTTTGCTGTGTTTCTGCGCACGCCCTCTTTTTTGGTTAGCTTACCCTTCCTTTTTTTCCCCCTATTTTTCTTTTCGTCAATCCCAGAGGTTGGGGATAACCCAGACTAACCAATTACGGGATGCTGAAGTGGATCTGACGTCACATGCATCGAATCACGCGCTCCAGTCGGTTGGGTTTCCCAAGGTCCGTAGAATTACGCACCGAACCAAAGAGGGGCGAGGGGCAAGCCAAAGACCCGGCGGCGAGCCCTGATCCTTGAACGTGGGAGAACCACAGGACGGGGTCGGTTCGGCTGCGATGTGACTCTTTTTTTTTATGTAGCCTTTTATCACGACCAATGACCGATAACATGAAATAAATGATCCATCCCACGAAACAGATCCAGGGTCCGCTTTTGACGAATGGCCCTCAGCCTTTTCATGCGTTCATCCTTCGATCCCTCTTTCCTACTGCAACCTCACACCCAGCTAGCATTATCCTAGGAACCCCTCTGTTGAACCGAACAATTCCATCACATCTTGCCGACTCACGCTCAGCCCTCCCGGACGATAGATAGCCGAAGATAAGCAGCACTCAGTCTAGCGACCCTGTTTTCCGCTGCTGGCGCCTCAACAAATCTCGCTTGACCGGCCAAAGCTTTCCAACGGGCGGCCTCTGCCGCGCAGCTTTGTCCGAACCAAGAAACACGTCACATGCCATTACTCAACACGCCATGTCGAACCCAACATCGCCAGCGCTGGGACAGCCGAGGAAGTCTGCACTCAGGAACGATGATGATCCTGAGAGATCACCCTTGAGCGGAGCTGTCAAAGGTTTGTCTGCCTCCATCCGAATCCCTTGTTCTTTTCCTATTACCCTTCCACTCGTTACACCCAATCTCGCCACCTCGTAGCCTGATGGAGCCCTGCCACGGATCCCCCACGCAGCACCCAGACAAGCGAGGCTAGCGCAAGAGTGCTGCTTTCTGGGAGCTTGAACGTGTATTTTCCCCGCCGAGTGGCACATGTGGCAGTTCGGCTGAACATCAAGCCGCTGCCTGCCCAAACTGGACAACAGCGCCACGCTTTATTGGCGTACAAGGGCGGTCACACGACCAGCAGGCGCGCAAGCGGTGGGATTCTGTCCCAGTTTGCTATCAGAACCACTACGGATTCTATCCCGGAAATCATCTTGTCCTATTATATATTTTCTGCAACGCCCATGCGTCAAACTGATGTGTTGTGTCGGATGTTATGAGAGCCGCCAACCTGCCCCTTATGCTAACCAACACGCCCTCTTGCCCTCTAGCTGTTCAAATTGCCGAGCCAGAGGCCATGTCGCAGCCTGGACCCCAGTCACCGGACGATGGGCCAAGTAGGAAGCAACACACCGCCGGGCGTACGAAGAGACTCAGCGGTCGTCTGCCTGCAACGTCTCCACGTATCCCGTTCAACCATGCCGGTGTCGAGATCCCAAACAGCACGGCCAGCTCCACCGCGTCTCCGACACAAACACCCGACGAAGCAGGCCGGCATGAAGGCCAGCAGCAGCAGTCTCACCACTCCCACCACAGCCACCATCATAACCACCACCATGGCCACCGCATAGACAGGGCTAGCCAAAAACTGATCGCACAGGTGGCCGAGTGGCTACAAAGCGAGAAGGACAAAAAGGCCGCCAGGAAGAAGAAGTGGGCTACTGGGCGCCGCAAGTCCAAGTCTCCTCCTAGCAAGACCGACGGGGACAGCGCATCGGCGACGCCCGCGCCAAGTCTTCGGCCAAGGGCAGGCTCCATTGACTCCGAATCCAGCGAGGTCTCGCTGGACCGCCTGCAGCGCATCGTCGACGAGAACATGGCCGCTCTGGGACTCGACCCGGTTGCCGTGACCTCCGGACAGCAGCGACCGGGTAGGAGGCACTCCGGGCGCTTTAAGAAGAGCAGGTCGTCGCTCCAGCTCTCTCGGACTGCCTCCTCGGATACGGACTACATCGATGGCGATGTTCTCGTCCCTAGCTGTGAGGCCGTCCTGGACAACTCAAAGACACTGAGTTACTCGGGCGGCAAGCCGGGATCAGCCTCGGAGGAGCCAATGACCCCAGTCGGTGGTGGGTCGGCACAGTCGAGACGCGAGGAGAGCAGACAGGCCTGGCTTATTTTCAAGGGCGAGATAATCCGACTGGCGCACACCTTGAGGCTGAAGGGCTGGCGGCGCGTGCCCCTGGACAGCGGCGACCAGGTGGGCGTCGAGAGGCTCAGCGGAGCCCTGACCAACGCTGTCTATGTTGTCACGCCTCCCGCTGACGTTGTGGAGGCGGCGTCGGTCGAAGGGCGTAAGGTGCCGCCCAAGCTGCTGCTGCGCATCTACGGCCCCAACGTCGAGCAGCTGATTGACCGAGAGAAGGAGCTTGCGGTGCTCAAGCGGCTGGCGCGCAAGAAGATTGGCCCCCGGCTGCTGGGAACCTTCACCAACGGCCGGTTCGAGCAGTTCCTCAACGCCACCACTCTCACACCCCCGAACCTGCGCGAGCCTGAGACGTCGCGCATGATTGCCAAGCGGATGCGCGAGCTTCACGATGGCATTGATCTGTTGGAGCAGGAGCTCGGCGACGGACCCAACGTATGGGTCAACTGGGACAACTGGCTTGACACAGTCGAGAAGACCGTCACGTTTTTGGATCGCAAGGTGGCCGCCAGCGGCGACGCGGCTCGGACAGGATTCGTGTGTGGTGTCGAATGGCCCGTCTTCAGGGGCCTTGTTGATCGCTACCGAATGCACCTCAACGAATACTACGGCCACCCCAAGAAGATTCGCGAGAAACTTGTGTTTGCACACAATGACGTAAGTGACGGTTACTTCGTTCGCATTCTCTACCAGACATCGCCCAGGTCTAACAAACGTGCAGACGCAATATGGAAACATTCTTCGCATCCGACCCGATGACGAAAAATCCCCACTCCTGCAGCCGGCCAATGAGCACAAGCAGTTGGTGGTGATCGACTTTGAGTACGCGGCCGCGAACCTGCCAGGGCTCGAGTTCGCCAACCACTTCACTGAGTGGGCGTACAACTATCATGACGCCGTGGCGCCCTTCGCCTGCAATACCGCCTTGTACCCAACGCTGGAGCAACAACAGCGGTTTGTGCGCGCCTACGTGGACCACCGAGGCGGAGCATCGTCGTCGCGTGTGACAACCCCCGTGGTAGGTCCTGCGTCGACGCCGCCGGTTACGCTGGCTGCGCTGCAGAACTCGAATACCTCGTCCAGCTCCATCGTCGACTTCATGCTCGACGCTAGGGTACCCCCCGGCGGTTGGAAGGAGGAGGAGACGCGCCGCGAGGAGGCGGCCGATGCGCAAGTACACGCACTGCTCGAGGAGACGCGCCTGTGGAGGCCGGCCAACAGCGCCCAGTGGGTCGCTTGGGGCATCGTGCAGGCCAAGCTACCTGACTTGGCCGAGGAAATCGCGCGGGAAAAAGAGGAGAAGGGCGAAGAAGAGGCCAAGACGCAAGGAGAGATGGGCGTGCAGAACGGGGCCGCTGGCGTTGTTCCTGCTGCTGAAGCTGCGGCCGCCGAAGTTGCGGCCGCCGTTGCGGAACGAGAGGAGGGCTCCGGCGACGGTGACGAGTTCGACTACCTCGCCTACACCCGTGATCGTGCTCTCTTCTTTCTAGGCGACTGCGTCCTGATGGGGCTCGTGAAGCTAGAGGACCTGCCCGAAGGGCTGAGAGCGCAGCTGAAGTTTGTGGATTATTAACATGTCGGTCGGCCCGGCTCCATTATTGCTCTCGGCACATGGAAACACGAACAGCATCGATATTGGTACATGAATACATGTGAGGAGAATATATACAAATACACACCCCCTGATAGATCATGTGCAACCGCGCCGGATAAATGCTTTATTTTGTTTATTTTTTTATTTTTTTTGCATACAGTATCCTACATGATGGAAGCAAGGTCGGAGTGTGTTCGATTCGCGCACACTTATACCAAAGCGGCGCACTTATGATCTAAGCTCACCCCTGTACTCCTTGATGTGATCGAGGATTATCTTGGCGGCCTGCTCCGGCGAGTGCTGCCTCCCGAGGGCCTCGACAAAGTCGCCTTGGGGGTCCATCAGGTAGAAGTATATGCTGTGGTCGACCAGGTAGTCCTGGCCAGGCTTGACGTCGGTCGGGGTGCTGAAGTAGACGCGGTAGGCCTTGCACATGGCCTTGATCTGGTCGTAGGTTCCCGTCAGGCCGACGAAGCGCTCGTGGAACTCGGCCAGGTAGTCTTTAAGGACCTTTGGGGTGTCGCGGGCCGGGTCGCAGGTGACGAAGACGGGGACGAGGGCGCCGGGCCTGGCGGCCTCGACCAGGTCGAACATGGCGGCCATCTTGTCGAGCTCCTCCGGGCAGATGTCCGGGCAGTGCGAGAAGCCAAAGTAGACGAGCGAGTAGCGGCCGCGCAGGTCGGCCGAGGAGAAGGGGCGGCCGTGCTGGTCCGTCAGGGAGAAGTCGCCGCCGATCTTGGGCTTGCCGATGCCCTTGGTCGAGTCGGCGATGCGCTTCTTGCGCATGCGCTCCTTCTCGTGGTCAAAGTACCAGACCAGACCGGCGGCGGTGATGACGAAGAGGAGGCCTGCCTTCCAGGAGAAGGGCTGTTTTCGGGTTGGCCGGATGTCAGTATTGGACGGCCGCTCGGGTATGCGCCCGGGGAAAGGGGTGAAGAAGAAGTGCGGTGGGAGGGTTCCAAATTACCCCGCTGCGATATCTGCTCTTGGCCTCCTCGATAGTTTTGAGTCCTCTTCTCTCGCCGGCGGGTTGCCTCGCAGCTCTGGCTGGCGCAAGAACAGGTCGGCGAGGAGTGGCGGCGCCGAGGTGGCTGCCGGTCCGGGCGGGGCTAGTCGTCGCGGCGGAGGAGACTAGGCGGCGGACCTGTTGTCTGGAGCCATTGAGAAGGAGCGAGTCCCGGACGAACCGCAAGGGTAGGCTTCCGAGTGAGCGGCTCATTGGTTTTTTTTTTTCTATCGCTGTTTTTCCCCTGGAATGTCCGGATCTGATATCTCTGGCTCGCGGTCGATTGCGGTCTGGCGAGGGGCTCAAGTTGCGACGACTGGAGCATCAAAAAATAGGTACCTAAGCCCAAGACGTCACACCACTCAAATATGCCTGCCCCAGCGTGGATGGAGCTATGGCCATGTGTGGGTGGGGCGGTGTCCACGGTGGAATGGCGGAGTTTGGATGAAAGCAAAAGGTCAAGGGATGCTCTGCATACAGTGGCATACAGTGACCCAATCAGCCCCTAAGGGATGGTCAAAGAACGGCTGTGGGTAGACGCCTCGACAGGAGGTGATTTGGTGTTCGAATAGCTGCAACATTGACGAGTTGCAAGTCGTGTTTCTGGTCTGCCTGCCGCATTTTACATGTCCTCTTCAGATGCGTATTTCTCGCCACAGCAGGCGGATGGTGGAACCGAGAGCGCAATGGCAGCAGAGGCAGAAGAAACAGGCGGCGGTGCGGCTGCGAATGCAGACACAATGGCCGACGCGGCGACAGCAACAATCAGCCCCAAATTGCCTGGGGAGAGCGCGCCTGGCCCCAGCGCCGGGGCAGGTGGCGAGCCAACCGCGGGTGCGGACGACGCAGCAAACGCGGCAGTTGAGCAAACAATACCGCTGCCCTCCAGCGCGGGCGGCGGCCAAACAACAACGTCAACATCAATATCAACAGCAACAGCAACAACAACAGCAGCAGCAATGCCGACGTCTGCGGCAAAAAAGAAAAAGAAGGGCACCGCCACCACCGTCAAGGCCCCGAAGCGCGCCGCTCCCAAGGGCCCAAAGAGCGCCAAGAAAGGCGCCGCCGCTTCAGGTCCCAAGGCGGGCGGCGGCAAGAAGCGCGCGGTCAAGAAGGAGACCGGCGACCATGGCAGCGCCGGCGCCGGCTCCAGCGAGTCCGAGGGCGGCTCAGACGACGACTCCGAGTCGGACCACGGCCCGTATTGCCTGTGCCGTGGCCCAGACGACCACCGCTGGATGATCTCGTGCGAGGCCTGCGAGGACTGGTTCCACGGCGAGTGCGTCAACGTCACCAAGGAAGTCGGCGAGACCTTGATCCAGGCCTACATCTGCCCAAACTGCACCGTCGACAACCCCGCCGATGGCCGCGCCCGCCTCGTCACCCGCTACAAGAAGACGTGCGCCCTCGAGGCCTGCCGCCAGCCCGCCCGCATCCTCGACCCGAAGGCTCCCAAAACAGCCGCCGCTGCCCAGCAACGGAAAGGCGGCTCCGCGGCTCCGCACAGTGTCTTCTGCTCCCAGGAACACTGCAATGTCTGGTGGGAGCAGCTGGTCGGCACCCTCCCTAGGAGTGAGGGTGCCGACGGCAGGGGTCTCACCCAGTCCGAGTTCATGTCCCTGCTCGCCAGCTCCGGCAGCCGCAAACCTACGGGCGACAGTGCGCCCAGCGGTGGCTGGTTTGTCGGGCAGAAACCGTTTGGTGAGACTCCTTGTCTTCTCTTTCCGTCTGTCCTCCGTTCACCTAGGAAAACTTTCAAGCAGACGTGCATCGTCACCTGACATGTTTGCTCTACACAGACGTCTCCGCAGACTTTTGGGACACGCATGATCCCAAGGACGTCTTGACCTCTGAGGAGGCCGACCTCCTTGCCTTGTCACTAGCCGAGCGCCGCGGGCTGGCCGAGGAGGTAGTCATGTGCCGCAAGATGCTGCAGCTGATGGAGATAGCAGCAGCCCAGCGCCGTGAGGCCATCACGTCGGGTCGCCTCGAATCTGACGGCTGCGGCTACGACACCGCCCTCGACACCGTCGGCGTGCAGGCCCAGTTCGCCGCCTTCCTCCGCTCGCCCGCCGGCGAGGCGGCCTTCAAAACAGGCAAGCTCGAAAGCGGCCCTTACGTCCCGCCTCCTGTGGAAGAGGCCGACGGCGGCGAGGAGGCCGCAGCAGCCGCGGCGGCCAACGCCCTGCTGGCCTCCTCGTCCACCTCGTATCTGGGTCCCTGGGAGCACCCATCCAAGGTGGAAAAGACATACATGTGCGAGCGGCGTCGGTGCAAGCCCCACACCAACTGGTACGCCATACACACGCGCCACGTGCACTTCTTGCTTAAGGAGCTCGCCGCCGAGGCAAAGGTCAAGCTCGACATGGAGACGCGTGTGCGAAAGAACGCGGCCGTGCGCTTCTACCGCAGGCGGGTCGAGACGAGCTCCGTCACCCGGTTTGACAGCGGCGACGACGAGGACAGCGGCGACGGGGCCACGGATAAAGATAGGTTGGACAAGGACGAGGACAAGGACGAGTATATGGTGGGCCAGTAGGACCAACCCGGGATGGTGGAGCGTGATAAGGTCAGATGGCAGATATCCCGACTGGGTATTCCAGGCTAGTTGGTTCTCTGGGAAAACTTTCGATTTTGATCTCGACATCCCGAGTGTCTTAGGGATTGATTCCAGAGCGGTGCTGATATAATTTACTATTAAAAGCACATTCGCGTACATTCTTCGGTAAATAGGTATTAGATATATCCGGCAAAACGAATCGCCGCTGGATCATCTCCGCCATCGCACCCGAGGCCCCAAAGAAAATCATCAGTTGACAAGGCAACATTATTTAGACCCCAGAGCTCTGGTGGTGCCATTAATGTGAGCACCGAAACTGCCTCGTGCTATGGAACCTATCCAACACATTTTATCGAACATATAACAATACTATACTATACAGCTGGCAAGCGAGTGCCGAGGCAGATACACAACGGTACCAGCAAAGCCCAGAAGGTACCTAGACTGTCGGTCGTTTTCCGTGTGTGGTGTAGAAAGCGGATAGACACGACGCTGCTGCCTCAGAAGCTCGCACAAACAGTCGCCAAGACGGGTCACAGAAACGTCCCAACAGCCCATATAATAGTACATCCTCGAGGCTCCTCAGGTTAAGAGTTTCTTAGATTTATGGCCAGAGAGGCAATGTCGAGTCGTGTCGTGAGAGATGCGAGTGCCTAGGTACCAGATAGGTAGTTGAAAGGAGCCCGGGAGCAAGGCATTGGGCATGCGTGTGGCAGAAAGAAGCATGAACGAAAAAAAAAAAAAAAAGAAAAGAAAACCGCTATCTCCTTCTATCTTGTCGCAAGCCCTCGGCCCATTGCCCGCTGCCCATTCTAAACCAGAAATTTCCCAAAACGCGGCCGTGCGCCGACGAGGAGATTATGGAATAGCGGGTGGTTTGAGGCGGATATCACGAAATGAAGAAAAGGAAAAGGCTGAAGGTATGAGAGCCATCAAAATGACAGACAAGTTTCGTGCAAATCTCAACAAGTTTGGGTAGGATGGAATACTAAAGAAGATTGACGGTAGAAAAGGCCAGAAGAACAGAAAAGAGAAAAGTCATCAGACGCCAGTCATTTGCCCCTCTTACCCACGGTCACCAACGCCACGCCCTTTTGAGGGAAAGAAAATGCTAGGTATGCAACTTAAAAAGAATTCTCGGTTCCTCGCAAGCAAAAGCCTCGCCAACTGCAGCGACTGGCGTCGAGAAAAGAGGAAACGAAAACGATGAGGAAGGCGGTCTGCCAAGTTGGGGAGCGAATGAAGACGAACCATCAGGTCGTCCCTCCCTCTCCAGGGCCGATTTTGACCGGCTGAGGGATATATGCCGCCGAGTAATTAGGTATGTCCGATCTTGTCCATTGAGATTAGAAAAAAAAAAGGAGTGGGCGCCGAAAATTAGCTCGTTAAAATACCGAGTCGATATGGGTGGCTGCGATGATAAGGAAACCAAGGTAAACCGGATGACAGCTAGAGTGGTTCTAGAAAACCAAAAGACCAAGGTGGTCCGGTGATAGTCGGCAAGAAGATTACTAAAGCCGTGCCGCTGTGGAGCCATGCATTATTTGTCGAGCCGAAAGTTGTGTATTGAGCTCGAGATGAGGATTCCAAGGGCGCGGCGCGCCATGTCCGGCTCGTGCCATCTCGGCCTGGGCCGGCTCAGGGCCGGCTCACTTGACTGATGCTTGCTGATGTCCGGCTGCGCTCATCCTCCTCTATGACGCTCAAGCGAGTTGGATGGCGGTGACGAGGGACAGTCTCCCATCCGGGTGCCGCATAGCTCTGATTGCCGTTGTCCGGGCTCAAGGGATTCTGCTGAGCCGCAGCGCCAGCCGGGGCATCAGCCCACTGCTGCGGCTGCGGCTGCTGTTGGGTTTGCTGCTGCGCGGCCTGCTGCTCGGGCGGATATGCTGGGGTGGTGGCCAAAGGGACGCTGCCGATGTGCGAGACAGGTGGTTCGTAGTCCTCTGCGGCTGCGTCAGATTCGCCCGCCGGAGAGCCGATGCGGAAGGGGATCTTGTTCCCCATCGAGTCGCGGATGAAGTTGCCCTGGGCGTCGATCGCGTACTCACCTTCGCTGAAGCCGCCCTCGGAGCCGCCGGCGCCGTAGCTCGGCTGCTCGTGGACTGCCGCCGCCGGCCGCTGGTAGTAATCGCCGCCGCCATTGGTTGCTGGAACAGCACCCGCAGAAGATGCTTGTCTGCTGGGGGTCTCGCCATAGCCTGCGCCCGTGTAGTCCGGCTGTGGTTGCTGTGGCTGGTCCCGAGTGCTCGTGTGGCGGGTCGGCATGCCGTGCATCATGGAGACGACATTGATCCCGGCAATGTGCGCGGGCTGGCCTGCATGGAGAGCGTTTATCGTCTCCTGCTCGTGCTCTTGGCGACGACCGAGTTCCTCCCACGCACGGCGAGCCTCCTCCTTGGAGATGAGCAGCTCCTTGCGCATGTCGGCTAGTTGCCGCTGCGTCTTGGAGTTGGCGCGTTCGTGTTCGACGGCGTCACGGATGGCGTCAGTGCGACCCCTCCGCTCCTCGTCAAGTTGTGCAGCCAACATTGCGTTGATCTCCTGGTTCCGCTCCAGCTCCGCGCGGGTGTCAAAGAACCAGCGCTGGAACTTGCGTTCTGAGCTGGCGCGCAGCCGCTGCAGCTCCACTACAGCGTGGAAAAGGTTGGCGCCCGCGGCAGACAGGTCTGTCACCTGTCGCGACAGTTGCTGTGACAGCGGGTCACGGTCGATCTCCTCAGAATGTTGCTGTAGTCGCCGAATCCAGAAGCTTGTGAGACCCTCCCAGTGCGCCGACAGTGCCTCCCAACGCTCAAAGGCATGCGGGAATGAGTTTCTGGGTCGTCCTGCGCCTCCCGAGGAAGTCTCTCCGGCCGGAACGCCCTGTCCCCCCTCGGCTCCGGACGGCCCGCTAGTCGCTCCGCCTGTTGGTGGAGGACCTGAGAAGCTTGGGCCAGCAGCCTGTGTCGTCCTCGGGGCCCTCGACTGTGAAGCCTGAGCGGGCTGCGAGGATCCCTGCGCGTGATGTGCCTGCGCCTGCGCCTGCGCCTCAGCCGCTCTTCGTTGTCGCCGCTGGACGGCCGGATCCAGGGTCTGTGTGGGTATATCAGCAGCGCCAGCAGCAGAGTGGGCGGTGGCCCTGCGCTCTCGCTCCCGCTCGCGTTCTTTTAGAAGCTCCTGCTCTCTCTCCTCACGCTCGCGCTCCATCTCCAGTCTCTCAACCTGCTCCCTCTCGGCTCTCTGGCGCGCCTCGCGCTCCATGCGATCCCTCATGATCATGCGCGGTCCCCTAATCCCGGCAGGCGATCCTGTGGGCGCTGGCGGCGCAGCGGTGGGACGGGATGATTGGGAGGGCTGCCCATTGGACACGGGCGGAGCGCCGGCGCTGGCGCCGCCTCCCCGCATGAGGTCCGCCATCGACGCGCTTTCCTCGTCCAGATCCGGGGTGAAGGGATTCGGCTGTCGCAGGGCTTCCTCGAGCGTCCAGAGGATAGCACTATGGGTGTGTTTGGAGATGCGGACGGCCGGGTGTGCGGTGGGGTCCTGGCGCGCGGAATACGAGGGGAAGCGGTGGCGAGGGAATTGTGTCGGAACTGTAGACTCCGCGTCGAGGTCGTCGCTTAGATCCTGCGAGAGCTGCCGTCTAAGCTGGCGCGGACGGGCGGGAGGCGCGCCAAGCTCCGCGGGGGGTGCGAGTTCTTTGCCCTTCCCCTTGGCGACGGCGGCGGGAGGGCTGCCGGCTGTGGCGACGAGCGCAACAGGGCTGATTCCCACAGATACTGCCTCGAGGTGGACCCGGCGGGAAGACCGCTGGCTGGGCCTAGGGCTCGGGGTGGCCTCGAACCTTGGGGTGCGCCGAAGTCCTCGGTGGCCCGAAGACGGGGTAGATCTTGGGTCTCGCTCTTGCAGGAGTGGGGTGGGAGTGCGAGGAAGTGCGTGCTGCTGCTGGCGCTGCTGTTCTAGTGTTGGGTGTTGGTGGTCGTAAGGGTCGTGACGGTCGTGACGTTGCTGCGCCGGCTCGGTCAGGTTGCGGGAGGCCACGTCCTCAACACGCAGAGCTGGAATGGTCGACAAGTTGAAGCGTCACCACCAGGGTGGCGACGAGAAGCGGGTAGGAGACTTTTTCAAGCAGGTGGTCAGTTGGGTGATGTGCGCCAGAGCAGCCGAGGCGAGGGTGACATTTGGGTGAGGAAAGGTGGGCAGCAGGGAAAGTGTGAGGCGGGTGGATGGGTGTGGATCAAATTGGGTAACTCACATGGCTGGCAACGAGGTTATGAAGGGAGGATCGAGAGCAAGAAAAGTCAAGGTAGGTGGTGAAAGATGTGGTGGTGGTGGTGCCGAGTCGCGAGCTTGGCTTGATTTCGAGTGGATATAGGTGCGCACGGAAATGGAGTGGTTGGCGCACGCGCAGAAATGGGGAGGCTGGGAGGGACAATTGGCAGGGCTCCGCTCCGCAAAGACGCGCCCAAAGTCGACAGCTGAAGGGCGCCCAGGCTCACAGAAATTCGACCGCGCCAGAGGTCATCGGGCTGGCCCGTGTTTTACTAGTCGAGACAGGGCGGTCCAAATCGAGCCCGCACCAATTGAGGCGGGTAGACTGGGATGAAGCAAGTTGGGCGCACCGCTTGACAGGCGCACGCCACCTCGATCAGCACAGGGCAGCGAGTCGCCCCGGATGCGCGAAACAAAAGCTGGCAGTCGGCTCGCCTGGCTACGGCGACCATGCTGGCGTGTCAATTGGCGTCTCGTGAGCTTGTGTGGGAGGGTGTCGGTGCTTGAAGTTGGTCGTCGGGCGCGCCGCCGCCGCGAGGTTTGGCTGGGAGGCAGAGCAGGCCGGCGGCAGTCGCGCGCAGTGACAACGCGGTTGGGACTGCGCTGGCAGCAGGGGGGGAGAGAAGAAGGAAGAAATGGCGTGGAGGATGCGACAGCGCACCCAACAAAACGGGCAGGCACGGCCCCCGGCCAATTTCAGGACAGGCTCGTCGCTCCGCCTCTCTGTGTATATGAGGCAATTACACGGCCGGACAGACACAGCAAGAACAAGGAAAAGTGCGGACGGACGATGTACCCAGCCAGCAAATACATACATACATACCGCCTACTTACTGCAGGGCAAAAAAAGAAAAACGAACGGGGAATCATGATTACGGGGTCGTTTATCTCAAGGCACCCAGATCAAGCAGGGAAATCTCCAGGGGTCACTTGCTCTTGGACAGCCTGTATGCACATACGCACCTCCGAGACATGGGTGTCTCCCCTCCTTGGGCAACTTGGGCTTGGCTACCTCGACGGCCACGTTCGCTGACCTCTCTCCCTTGAGAGACTCAACCCAATTCGACCTTTTCGAGTCCGTGGTTCTTGATTTGTTGATATGCAAAGCTGACCTCGGCCCAACAAGCATCATCGCTGGACGCACACGCATGTTAGGTTGGGCCCGGGTAGGTCCGCCCGTTTGGGCGCTCGTCCGAAGAAACAAAACGGCGGTCTCGCATGCGTCAAGGGCCACCAGGCACAAGAACTGTCCGTGTGGCAATCCTCTTCGCTCCGCAACCAGCCTCGGAGACGTCGCCCTGTGCCCCATTATTTAACGCTTGTATAGACCGCATACACATACGGGGTGCATCATGGATTCCATTCAGTGCCAGGGACGGCATGCCGATTTGCCACTTTTACAGCAAACGCGTCACGTCATTACATGTACGTCCACCGCCAGTGGGCGAGCATGTCGCTCTTTGGTTGGGCGACCTCGAGCGCACTCAAGTCGGAGCCATGTGGGGGAGCTGTGGGTGATAGGACTCGGTCCTCCTCGAGGGATGCGCAACTGGGCAGAACAAACGGCGACGCAGACATTGATGCGTTGGCAGTCGTGGCATTGCATATCCACGCAGTCGGGACGCCCCACCCACACCTGCCTGCTTGCAACCATAATTTCGCCAGCACACCGAGTTCTGCCCGCCCTGTCTACCAGTATTACTCATGCAATTGCCATCGCCCGACGCATGTGAGCGTCCCCGTCTGCTGCTTTTGACGATCTGCGAGCCCTCGCGATCCATCGACATATCATCAGGTGGTCGAACAGAGCAAGGCGAAGGAACAATCTAGGGCTGAAATCTCCGACGATGCACGCTCGGATGGCGCGCGCGCGCTCAACAAAAATGGGGTTGAGAGGCTCGTTCCGCGCCTTCTCTCTGTCCAATCAGAAGCTCGGACGAGCTGGTTCCCCAGATTAGACTTGGGTGGTGTTAGATCAGCTTGACAGCCGTGGATCGAGCCCCGCATGTGCAACCCTTAGAGCTCTGCGGCCCTGACGTCACACATTCCCGGAGGAGAGGAGAAGCTTGGTAGCTCCCTTTGCTGGAGGTGGTAGGTGGGAGCTTGCTGCCCCAGCGCTGCATCGACTACAGCTCCGCGATATCGGTCCATGGTGTGCCGCGCGCCCGAGAGCTCCAGGGGTGGGGAGTGTTAATAATCTCCCGCAGGTGGCCATTCGGCACAATAACATAAAGTATCGCCGAAGCTGTTCGCCGCCCACATCCCGTTTTAAAAAATAATTGGTCGCAAACGTGTGCGGGTCGTCTATTGTGGTGAACGAAGTGTGATGGAGCCCGTCCTTCATTTTCATCTCCTTAGCCTCTTAGCCTAGAGTGAACGACAAGGTTGAACGGGAGAGCATACATCTTTCTCCCCAGATACAGCCGTGCTTCGCCCGAGATCGGGCTCACCAAACATCTCGCCATCAACCACGCAACACCCGTCTAGGCCCACATTCCCGGCCTGGGTAGGTCTGCCTAGGCCCGGATATATATGGTGAGGCAAGACAGGCGGGCTTCTAGTGGCCCGGGCGCACTGAGACGCCGCGGGAGCAGAAACACGACGCCCAGCTCGAGGTCGATTGCATGCTAATAATGTGCCGGAAACGAATATGGCTAGGGTCCTTTCCGCAAGGCAATTGCGAGAATTAACGGCAATCGAATGGGAATACTTA
>PYSR01000099.1:0-123488 GCA_003049425.1 Magnaporthiopsis incrustans
CGCCGAGCTGGCCGCCGCCCTCTCCGCCGGCGCCGAGGGCGAGGACCACGCGGCCCTGCAGCGCCGCATCGCGCCCCTCATCCCCATCGCCACGACGCTGCTCGGCGGCCTCTTCGCCAGCAGGGGCAAGGGCAAGCGCGACCTCGACGGCTCCAACGATGCCGAGGCCGTCCTCGCGGAGCTGGCCGAGGCCATCGAGCGCGAGTCCCATCTGGACCGTCGCGCCCTCACTAGGACCCGGGTTGGCTGGCTCGCACCCGACATGGTCCGGCCGATGCCTTGGATGACGTCCGTCAACAGGCACGGCCGCCGCTCCCTGGACATGGCCGAGGGCGACGCCGACGCGCACCTGGAACGCCGCATCCTGCCCTTCGTCAGCCTCTTCAAGAAGCTGATGGGCAAGCGCGACCTCGAGAGCAGCGATGCCGACACCGACGCCGCCCTCGCTGAGCTGGCCGACATGTTTGCCGCCGCGGACGAGGCTGAGGCCGAGGCCGGTTCCGACGCCGCCCTGGAGCGCCGGGGGCTCATCGGCTCTTTTCTTAGGAAAGTCGTGGGCAAGCTTGGGGGCCAGCTCAAGCGCGACCTCGAGAGCAGCGATGCCGACACCGATGCCGCGCTCGCCGAGCTGGCCGACATGATGGCCGCCGCCGATGAGGCCGACGCCGAGGCCGGTTCCGACGCCGCCCTGGAGCGCCGCCGTCTCCGCCTCCCGGGCATCCTGAACATTATCCCCAGCATTCTTCCGTTTGGGGGCCAGAAGGTCCGCCGCGACCTGGACACGGCCGAGGCCGACGCCCACCTGGAGCGCCGCATCCTGCCCTTCATGATGCTCAAGAAATTCCTGGGCGCGCGCGACCTTGAAGGTAGCGATGCCGACACCGACGCCGCCCTCGCCGAGCTGGCCGATATGATGGCCGCCGCCGACGAGGCCGACGCCGAGGCCGGTTCCGACGCCGCCCTGGAGCGCCGCCGTCTCCGCCTCCCAGGCATCCTGGGCATCATCCCCAGCATCCTCCCGTTCGGGGGCCAGAAGGTCCGCCGCGACCTGGACATGGCCGAGGCCGACGCCCACCTGGAGCGCCGCATCCTGCCCTTCGTCAGCCTCTTCAAGAAGCTAATGGGCAAGCGCGACCTCGAGGGCAGCGACGCCGACACCGAGGCCGCCGTCGCCGAGCTGGCCGCCGCCCTCTCCGCCGGCGCCGAGGGCGAGGACCACGCGGCCCTGCAGCGCCGCATCGCGCCCCTCATCCCCATCGTCGGGTCGCTGCTCGGCGGCCTCTTCGCCGGCAGGGGCAAGGGCAAGCGCGACGTCGCCGAGGCCGACATCGCCGAGCTGGCCGCCGCCCTCTCCGCCGGCGCCGAGGGCGAGGACCACGCGGCCCTGCAGCGCCGCATCGCTCCCCTCATCCCCATCGTCGGGTCGCTGCTCGGCGGCCTCTTCGCCGGCAGGGGCAAGGGCAAGCGCGACGTCGACGAGGCCGACATCGCCGAGCTGGCCGCCGCCCTCTCCGCCGGCGCCGAGGGCGAGGACCACGCGGCCCTGCAGCGCCGCATCGCGCCCCTCATCCCCATNACGCCGCCCTCGCCGAGCTCGCCAGCCTGGCCGAGGCCGACCCTTCGCTCGCGGCCCGCGACGTCGCTGCCGACCAGACCACGTCGTCGCACCTGTCTAGCGCCGACCTCGCCGACGTCATGGCCCCGGTGCTCGAGCAGGTTGCTGCTGCCGAGGCCGGGACTGAGACTGAGAAGCGGGACGAGACGATCGCGCGCATGCGCGTCGCCCGGGGTATTGTTGTTGTCTAAGCTGGCAGGCTCGCCCTGAGAACGATCCCTGCGCGGGTGTCTGATACCCTGCTTTTTTGTGCTTCATGCGTTGGCGTTTTGGTTACAGGCTTCTTTTTTCATCTTGGGCTCGATTAGCGTGGGAAGCGAGGTGTTTGGTTTTTGGGACTGGCTGCATTGCAAGGCGTTAACATTTTCTTCTGCTACTTTCAACATGCAATTTCATCAAATGATTCCACTTCCTTCTTATTCAAAACGTGATCGCCCCTTGTTATCGGATGGCATCCTAATCGTGCTGCCCGCCTTGAACGTCCTATCATCGTTAAAAACGAATTGGTCCGGCGGAAGTTTCTGCAGATTGTAAGCGGAGCTATCGTGTTGCAGTTTCGTAAGCCAAAGAGAGCGAAAATAGAGGTTAATTCATCCATCCACACCCACCGTCAGAATTTGTGCTTGGTAAAAACCAGGCGCCACCATTTTCAATGACGACCATCTCCGACCGCAGTCGGCTCATGCGGTGCTCGCACATAAAACATGCATGTCTGTCTTGCTCAGTTAGTATTGGTCTGATGCCAAGGTCAAGCCTTCTCCGAGAGTGACGACGCATCGACACGTCCGAGACGGCGCATGCTGTGGCCGGCATCTAGTAGGCACGAGGGATTACATGAGCTTATGGTGGGAAAAGATGGGTGTGTTGATTAAATAGTAATTATTATCTCTTTTAGTTTCGTATCACGGAGCAGCATGAACCGAAAGGGAAGCGCCACGCAACAAACCACTCGCCGGGCGGCGCCATGCCTACTTCAGGCGCTGGATCCAGTCGTGCAGCACGGCCTGGATCTGGTCGCTGTTGCGCTCCATAAAGAACATGTGGCCGTTGCCGTGGATCCCCTTGTCGGCGAGCTCGACGTGCTCCGTCTTGGCGCAGCCGGCCTGCTTGAGGTAGTCGGCCGTGCAGTAGTCGTACGGCATGTGGTACGACGCCTCGCCCGTCATGATGAGGATGTTCTTGTCGGCCAGGTTGGCCAGGCGGCGCGGGGCCGGGTTCTCGGCCTGCAGGACGCACTCCACGGTGGCGTTGGGGACGCCGCGGCCGTCGTCGCGGGCGGGGTACACCTTCTGCACTAGGTCGGCGGCTGGGTTGGTCACGGGAGGGTCGTAGGCGAGCGGGGCGTCGGTCAGGCCGTAGGGGCGCGCGGCGCGGTCGCTGAAGACGGCGTCGCGGAAGGGCGGGCCCGTGGGCTCGAGCAGCACCAGGGCCGCCGCGAGGGCCGGGCGGGCGTCGGCGATCAGGAGCGGCATCACGCCGCCCTGGCTGTGGCCGACGAGCACGGCCGGGCGGCCGATGCGGTCCAGCAGCGCGGCGCCGGCGGCGGCCATGGTGGACTGCTGCAGCGTGGCGTTGTTGACGAACTGCACGTTGGACGCGTAGAAGGCGTCGAAGACGGGGTCGCCCATGACGCCCGAGCCGGGCCATTGCGTGTGGTTAACCGACTGCGGCCACAGCTTGTAGTTCTGCGCCGCCGTGAAGCGCTGCTGCAGCAGCTCGGCCGAGTAGGTCGATGGCGCCTCCGCCCCGTACCTCGGCTGCCACGCCGACCGCGCCCGGAGCGTCTGGTCGACGACGTACACCTCGTAGCCCTGCCGGATGAACTGGGACGCCCAGCCGCAGCCGCCGTCAGGCTTGTTGAGGAAGTTCTGGCGGGGTCAGTTGAGATGTAACGTCACGTGGATGACCAGATCAAGCAAGGGAGCGAAAGAACGAAGTGAGCTTACGGTGCCGGTCTGCGCCTGGCCGTGGATGAGCACGACGGGCGTGGTCTGAGTCACGCCTCCCGCCGGGAGAAGCTTCTCGACGTACATCTGGTCGCGGAATATCTTGCCGCCGTTCCCGTCGTCCGCGTACTGGCCCCCGGCGTAGAAGTAGGTGCGGACGTACGGCACCTCGCCATCGGTGTAGTCGCTGACCGAGGCCGCAGCGGTGAGGAACAGGGCCGCGGCGGTGGCGAGGGCGACGAGGCGCATCGTGGCTGTTGGCCGGCACGGGGCCTGTCCGTCGAGCCGATGCTACAATCGCCGCTGGGCTGCAAGAGGAATGCCGCCTTGGGCGTGGCGCTAGAATTAACTCAAGGCAGGCGAAGTCGAGCGATGAAACGACTCGAGCCCAGTTTGTCCAGGGCCAGGGCGACAAGGCGGCAGGACGGCAACCAACGGATCCGACCTGACTAGACAAGCAACAACCAGGCCAGGCACGTGCCAGGATGTCTATTCAAAACAGATGCGACACTGGCAGTCCCGTGGTTTGGAACTTCAGAGAGAGGATAAAAGAATGATTGTGGTTAGTAGGGGATGGTAGCGAACGAAAACACCGTGATATGACGGTGACACTGCTGGTTGTGCCGCCACCGACGATCGGAGGCGCGCCAGTGGGGAATTTAAGTCCGCCCTGGGCAGAGTTCATAGTCGTTTATGCTGCTGCGGGGGTGGCACATGGCTGGGCATATCACGTTCCCCGTCGCGCATCTCCCAGGGCCGGGTTGTGAGTCGCAGCTAGAGGGCCCCAGAAGTGAGAGAACTTCTAACAAGGTTCGATGGGTGGCAGCCAAGATTAGAACACCAGACCGTTTTGGGCATAAAAGAGGGCAAGGAACATTCCCTGAAGACAGGTGGGCTGGGGGCCACGCTGTTCGGGATATTGACTCGCGTTGCGGCTCTAATCCCGGACCCGGAAACCCTGGCGCGGAGAAAGGGCCGTCCCCCTGCTCTTGTACTCGCGACGATGCGTGCCGTGAGAGGCCCAAAAAAGAGCGCCAAGTGCAACTGTGATAGATGGAAACCCACCCGGTCGGGTGTGATTTGTATGGATGACCATATTGGGTCAAACTCTGGACGCATATCTCCAGCCCACCCCGCTTCGACAGGGGTGGAGGGTAAAGTGCCGGCCGGGTCGGGTCGCATGCCTGGCACGCTGCTGCCGTCCTATATATCCCAATAGGGCGGCAGCATGCCACTCTGCCAGCGGCGCTACGGCCTCTTCCCCACCTCAACGGTATCGAACGAGACCATCCGCCGGATATGAGATATCGCTGGCAAGCGGGACGGACGACGACGACGACGACGACGACGACGACGACGACGACCAACGGGGACCGAGACCGACCCAACATAGGAAAAACCGGCGGTGCCGCCGCAGAGCCGCAGTCATGGGTGACCCTACGCTGCTGATCCACTGGCTCTTCAGCAGCCTCGCCCTGATCATCATCTTCACGCGCCTGCTGTGGCGCAAGACGGCCGGCCAGATGTACAACATGGGCGACTACCTCAGCATGGCCGCCGCCTTGTGCGTGCTCGCGCGCGGGGCCATCATCCACATCGTGCTCGTCTGGGGCACCGCCAACGTCTCCAAGAGCTACCGCCAGAACCACGTGTTCCTCGCCGACGAGATCTACCGCCGCACCATCGGGAGCCAGCTCGCCCTGGTCAACAGGGTGTTTTACAATTCATAGTGAGTTGTGAGGTTTCCGCTGTCGGTGGGGGAGCGGAGCGAAATATACAGACGCCTCGACTAACACGCGACCCAACAAAAGCCTCTGGCTGCAAAAGCTCGTCCTCCTCGACGTCTACCGCCGCCTGATCAAGAACCTGTGGTACGAGCGCATGTGCATCTGGACCTACCTGGCCGTCTTCTTCGCCACCTACGTCGCGGTCCAGGTCAGCACCTTCAGCGAGTGCAACCCCATCGAGCTGTACTGGCAGGTGGTGCCGGACCCGGGCGAGTGCGCGCGCGCGCAGGTGCAGCTCTTCGTCGTGGCCATCGCCAACGTGGCGACGGACGCGATGCTGCTGGTGCTGCCGCTGCCCATCGTCTTCTCGATGCGGGCGGCGAGCTGGCGCCGCCGCGCGCAGCTGCTCGGGCTCTTCAGCCTGGGCATTTTCATCATCCTCATCACCCTCATCCGCCTCCCCATCAACTCGAGCCACCCCGACAGCCAGGTCAGCCGCACCAGCTGGGCCAGCACCGAGCTGCTGGCGGCCGCCTTCGTCGTCAACGCCCCGACCATCTGGGGCCTGTGGAACAAGCGGCGCCAGGACACGGCCAGGTCGCTGGGCAAGGGAGGCGGCGGCACCGGCGGCACCGGCAATCTCATCACCATTGGGTCCGCCTCCTCGATGCGCGGCGGCGGCAAGCCCGACCGCTCCGCGAACCGGGGGCCCGTCGTCGGCCGCTTCTACGGCGGCCACGACGCCACCGAGCTGGCCGAGCTGGGCGCCAACGCCGCCACCGACAGCAGCGAGTTCGTGCTGGGCGTCGGCAACGTCTCGACCGTCGAGCGCGGGCCCGAGAGGGAAGAGGACGAGGAGCGCGACCTCGAGGCCTCCGCCTCGGACCCGGCGCTGCGCCGGCAGCCGTCCACGAGGGATGGCATCACCCGGACCATGGAGGTCATCGTGACCACCGAGGTGGACCCTAACCTGTCGGCCAATCCCAGCCTGCAAGATATTGCAAGGCGTTGAGTCCGGTTCCTAGCACCTTCTCCTTTGTCCCGGCGCATTAGTTATAGGATTCCTTTCGGATAGCAATGATACCCCTCTTTCGTTAAATATTAGCAAACATTTCCCTTTTGCCAGCTTGCAGCAACCCATGAGTGATACTCTTGAACACAGCCCCATGCGACCTTTACCAGCACATAGTCTCTTGGCACCACCCTAGACAAAGACTAAGGTAACTGCTAGTGGTCTGTGAAATGTCTCAAATGGGCTCAATCCTGGGGAGTGTCCACTGGACGGTGCTCGGTTCCCTTTTTTTTCTCAATTTTTTTGTCTTTTCCACCTCCTCCATCTTTTGCCGTCACTACCCGCTTCGCCGCAGCCAGCCCGTTGCTCGCCCCGCTCGCCCAACAGCCTCGACGTCGTTTTCCCTAAGGGTCCAGCCGCCGTCGCCGCCACCTACGTTATCTCCAACCCAGGGTCCAACCAAGCCTGGATCCCTAGGGTTCTTTTTCTCGCCCACAAAAGTTGTTGGCCGGACGACAAGTCAAAACATAAACTTCGAGAGCGGAAACTTCCTTCTCAGATTGTCTAGAGCCCCTCGTGATCCCCGCACGACCAGGAGTACATGCTTCGGACGCCCCCGTACTAGCCTCACATCCAGCCGCTTCCCACTCCCCGGCTGCGAGCGCCTTATGCTTTCGCCTCTTCGGCCGAGATCACGCCATTAGCTTTGCGGAGCCTGCTCGGTCACTCTTTCGGTAGCCCGAGATCGCGAGTCTCAGATAACCTTTTCCTGCTTCATTTTTTTGTCTCCTCTTTTTTCAAGGTCGAGGCTATTCAGAGTCAAAACCTTCGTTTTCTGCGGCTCGACAGGCTCGAGGAGGTGGAGGCGAATACGAGAGGAGGCGACGAAGCAAAAGCAACCACTAGACACTGTCTGCCTGCATGGAGACCTGGACAACAAGGCCACACGATGCTGCGCACGGCCAACCCCCCAAGGGTGGCGTGTTGATACGTGGCTTCTTCAAACTACCATAATTCTCACTATCCAATGTCAGTGGCAAAGATGTCTTGGGCAAAAGCCTGCTCTGGGACCTGCCCACAGAATAGACTCATTCAGCTCCTACGGGTCCAGGTTGCCAGGCCGGGCCAGCTCCGGAATCAGTGGCGGGAGGCTGACATCCGAAATGGTCGGTACTTTGCCATCACGCACTGCAACTTCAGGTGGGAACATAATCCGATGCTACCACGGCAGCATCGCTAGCGATATGGGAGCCTAATTACATGTCCCGGCAGCCGAGGCGCACGTCGTCCTCGGGTCCATTGGGGGCCAGCCGGGTCCAACGAGGAGGGTTTCCGTATTCCCGCCCAGGACACCTCAGCGAGAGGAAAGGGGGTGTGTTGATATCGTGGCGCGCAGATTCCTACTCTGCCTGCACGACAGCACGTCCTAGTCAAACCTCTTTCCTGCCTGCTGGTGGCACTGCGGAACAACCAAGGTTCAGGCATGGTGGGAACGTTGCGGTGTGCGGGCGGCCAACGACAGGACGTGCCACGCTATGCGTACCAGTGGGGAAAAATAGGTCCGCATCAGTCACCTATCGGCTGTGTTGCGGGTGTGACGATCTTCTGAGGCTCAGCTACACCCAGGAATCGGACCTAGTGGTTTTGGTCACGCGTGTAATAGGGAAAGAAAAAGCGGGCTTTGAGGCTTTGAGGCGTTCGGTCCAGCAGCAAGGTCATGCAGAGATGCGCTGCCAGCAAAGTTGTGCAGCAGCAGCAAGGGCCAACAGGTAGATGGGCGATATGAGTGGCATCGCGGCTGGCTCGTGGCTCGTCTGCTGGACAGCGACCTGGCTTTTGGTGGCCCCCTGCAGCGCAGCGCGCCGGAAACCGGGCTCGGCACGTCGGAAGAGGTTGGATGCAGGAAAAAAAAAAAACAAAAGACGGTCACGCTCGGGTAGGAGAAAGGCCATCGGGATGTCGCAGCTGCAGCATGGGCTCCGGCTTTACACCGTTACTCCTTTTTTTTTTCACACCCGTTACCAAGCAAGCAAAGGGCCGAAGCGGGAAAAAAGATGGCGAGGATCGGGGTGGGATATGGGGAATCGTGAAAAGGGAGCCATCCAATATATACCGCAGCAAAAATCAAGGACGCAGGGCCGTGGTGCATGTCAGATTCGTTTAGCGAAAAAGGCGTGGCAGCCTGCTGCACGTGGTCTTGGTGCATCAGTAGTCTCTTGCTCGGTCAATCGCTCTGACGTAGCCCCCCAGCAGCGCCATGGGGACAAGGAGCGGGTTGCGCTGCTTTAGGACTAGATGAGACAGATGGGCGAATCGGGCGGCGGGAGAGGGCCACACGTCAAGGGAGCGAGGCGCGCCGCGGCCACATGAGTCGGAGCCAAGACAGGCAAGCCGCCAGCGCTCTTTGGTGTTTCTTCCTTTGCTCTATTTCCGCTCGCTTCGGAAGCTGGCCATATTGGAGGGCGGAAAATGGCGTCGTCGCGGCGGGACGATTCCGTCACCGACACGTCGGAGGTGCATTCGATTCGGACGTTTCGGGTCGTGGCAGGAGTGGAGTCGCCGTCCCAGCTGCACGGGCCAAGTCAAAGAAGTTGGGTACTGTAGCTGGGAGACCTGATGGCTCCGAGCCAGGCTCGGATCCGAATCCCACCTTGGGGGAAAGCTCGGGATCGGCCTAGATAGCTCCCAGTATAGACCAGAGGAAAGCAGGACTTGGATCGATGATTGACAGCCGATCGGCGTGCGTCGCGAACACGCGTCCGATTGCAGGATGATCTTGTCCCGATTTCGCAGAGACGAAACGATGGGGAAACTTGATGGCCGCTTCCATGCTTGGTATGAAATCGTTCGCCCCATTTTTTTTTTTTTTTTTTTTTCCTCTGCCGGGCCGCGTCTCAGCCCAATTTCTGGCAGAAAAAGAGAATCAAAAAAACCTGTCTGCAGAGATCGACATTTCGCAGGCGCATCAGGCGATGCTATCGCGATGGGAAAAGATTAGACAGACGGCAGCTGTTCCAAGCCCAGGACTTTAGGCAGCCAGGAGCGAGAAAGGCTACCCATTGAGCCATTCTCTTTTGCCCCTATGTGTGCGGGGTTGTTTTACCCCGCTGCCTGGGTGAATTGCGTCCAGTCTTTGAGAAGGGGCGTGTATTCACGCAGCAAAACCGCGCCTGCCGTTGGCCGATCGGGGCACTTGCTCCTGTTCTGGCCCCTATTCTGCCCTTTGTTTGGCGCGGCGTTCAAGGCAACTGGAACTGGGTTTTTGACCGATCGAGATCTCGATTGTCAACGGATCCTACAGCACACCCGGGGCCACATGGATGGCGCAACCGGCCGTATCCCTTGCCCGTCTGCCCTTGACACAGCAGGATCGAGTTTTGCGTGGTAAACGCGACGGACATGGCTAGATGTTCATGTGCGCTTACTGTACTCCCTGAATCACCGGTATCTCCGGCTGCCCTCGCTGGACGGCATTCCGAGGTCCCTGGCCTGGATGTCTGTCGCAATGAGGGCGGGCTTCTCTCCCAGCCGAGCCCTAGCCCCGCGCGGTAGCTGGCATAACCTCGCCGATCAGGAGGCTAGCATCGAATCCGTCGCAGATTGATGTCATGTTTCTAAAAGTCTCCTGGCGCTGTCTGTCGTAGCAATGACGGCGCTGTGTGCTCGGAAATGGGAAATGAAAGAGGGGCAACGTGCCGTGCCGGGAAATAAAATGGGTGGCCAACCGATTTACCGCAGACTGGAAATTGCCCATCACCCTGAAGATGGAATTTCCAAAGACCCATTTCCCAAGTCCTTCTAATTCCCTCCACCAAACCAGCCGTAATTGGACCGTTGACGAGGCGCGCAGCGGGAATTGAACGGCCGCAAACACAAAAGTGTGCGGGAGACCGAGGAGCTGCAAAGACCGAGAACCAAAATGGCAGGGGTTGCTTCTTCACCAGCACGTCCCCATCACGGCACACAGCCTTCATTCCGCCTCAAACCCGCTTCAATGTGGCAAAAAAATGCACGAGGGGGCGACTGGGGCGAAACAAAATGTGTGTCCGGTGCCAGCAGCCGACGCCAAGGGCGGGATGATTTGAATTGCACCACCAAGAGCAGGGTCCCAAGCCGGGACCTTGTGGCTGGTGACCTCGTCTGATTGGGTGTTCCGTCAAAACACCCTTGTCCTGGTTAGCAGGCACCAAGCCGCCTTTTTTGCTCTTTGCGAGCTGTTAGTGCAGGCTCCTGCGGCCAAGTGTCCCTTCCTTCTGCTGACAGGCCCGGAGCAAACGCTCCGGCCAGTGTTCCACCCACAACCACAAGCGAGCAAGAACGCCCCTCCCTTGCGGCGCGGCGTTTGCATTTCCTACCCGACAAAATACCCACCCTAACCAAGCATGGCAGTGTTTGTTTCCCCCTCCCTTCTGTGACTGTACGGAAATTGCAGGGAATTGTCAGCGTGACGTATGTACGTGGCGTTTTGTTGTGGGATAGATTTTACACGCAGCAGGCCGGGCAAGGCGGACCCCTGATAGGCCGCGACCTCGCATGGGCGTGCCCACCGCTTGTTAGGTGTGGCGGCCCAAGCAGACGCACCAGAGGATCAAGTCCCAATCAAGTACCGACGGAGCAGTACTTTGTGGCGGACCTGCTCGGCGTCGAAGCTTGGGAATGTGGAGGAGAGGAGATCGTGGTTCCCAGTCCCCAGAGAGGCAGCCGGCGGTGGTTAGGGAGCCCCCAGCCAGCAATTGCTGTCGCTTGTGTCGCTTGCCTGCAGCTGGTAAGCCGTGGGTGCTGCTGCTCACCACGCGCACAGCTGGTACCAGGCCTGTCGTTTCTTGTTCCGCACTACGGCTGCTGCCTGCTCTGACCCAAGACAGCGAGACAGGCCTTTTCGGGGCTGGCAGTCCTGCGTACAAGACGGCCAGTCTGGCAGCTGCGTGGGTCCTCTACGTTCTCGTCCCCTCGTTTTCCTTGCTGGCCACGAGGCTTGTTTGTGCAGACTACATGTTCTATCATGCAGCGTGTGCACAGGACCTGTGTGTCTCCTGCAGAGTAGCAGCCCGGTCGGTACCTTGGCAAGTGCAAGCGGGGGGCCAAGCTTGTCCCGGTGCGATTGCCGGCTCAACCACTCTCCCTGATTATGTCGGCGTCCAGAACGCCACTGGCTGCCAACTTTTCCTGCTTTCGGTTCGTCGGCATCTGGCCACCAAGGAGTGGTTGAACAGAGACACTGGTCTAGGTGGCAGGCAGAGAAGCTCACACCAAGTCGGATGTCATACAAGCACAGTACGTGTCTCGTGAACTTTCATCAACCAGACGGTGGCGAGGGCCGCGCTGCAGATGGCCGTGGCTGTGCATTTTCCCCTCGGCAAATAAACATTCGCCTATCGTGCCAGTGTTTATCCGCTGCTGGCCTCAGGCTTAGGACAAAAACTCGTTCGGAACCGGGGCTGGTGCAAAGCTAGGCTGAAGCTTAGCTGTGGCCAGCTGGCCGCCAGCTCCCGAAGACGCAGAATAGCTCAAAGCCAAATTGAGCGGAGAAAGGGTTTCTCTCGTAGATATGTTGTAAACACGATATGTTGTAAACACGAGCCAGCCATGGTCCCCGAGGGGGCGTGGACAGCGGGGAAAAAAAAGATTTGACATGAGAGAAGGCTTTTGGGCAAGACACCGAGGCTGGGCCGTCAATTGGCATCACGTCTTTCGCGCGTTTTAATCGGTAAGTGGTACCGAATCGGTGGGGCAAATGGAGATTTGCCCTCCCAGCCCGGCAGGGAGGCTAACAGGGTTCAGTCCCCCTTCGACATCAGAATGATTTGGTCGCGACATCGCTCCGGTCCGTCAAGGCCCAGATTCAGACGCGGAGCACCTCCCGGACCGACTCCAGTCGGGAGACGCGAGCGGGCAGGTTAACCGCCCGGCCGGCCGCGCCAGGAGTAAACCCCGTTGGCGCGGGGGAAGCCGAGGATGAGGGTGCGTGGACGAGAGAGGAAACGGCCCTGAGGAGGCGAGGCCGCGGCAAAACGGGAACACGAAAAAGCAAGCAGCACGCAATCCGTGGAAAATGGAGGGGCTCAAGCGCTTGAATTTTTGCCTGCACTGCGTCCGGCCACTCCAGCAACCTGGCCAGTCGAAGTTTGCATGTCCAATCTTATTCCCCTTCCAGTCGCCACCTACCGTTCTTTGTCGATTTGCTGCCTGCCCGCTCAACAGCACGGCGAGTTCGCCTTCGCTCCTTCCCGGCCATTTCCTTACCCCGCTCGCAGCTCCGCAGCTTCCATTGCTCTTGCCAGCGGCCGAATGCGCTAGCAGGCAGACGGCTTTTCAACCAATTTCAAAGGGAGCAAGCGGGCACCTTGTGGAGCCCCACCCCTCACCAGCCGCTTTGGGAGAGCCGGCGCCAGACACTGGCAGTCAATTGAGACTGGGGCGGGGTTGGTACTTTGGCAAGCTCCTTCGTCATAACAACAACCTACCTGGAGGCAGAACGATCGAGATCGATCGACACGGTTTTTTTCCCGATTGACATCTTTTTCCCACGGCTTTCCCGAACCGCATCCTTTGCCTTTGCCCCCTTTGCTGCCACCCCCTTGTCCGTATTGGGCTAACCGCCTTGATCAAATGCCTTTCCCATTGGGTTTGCTGCCCGGACAGGCAGGTACCTCGGGCACTGCGGCTAACCTATGTCTTGATTTTATCGATGTTTGTTTTATTTGTCTCCTTCGCTTTCCTCGTGCGCGCGCTCACGGCACACGCCCCCGGCCCGGGGGTACCAGGGTGCCAGAGTACCAGTGGCAACGCGCGCTCCTTCCTGCCCCGTTTCCTGCAACCGGTCGTTTTGCTCTTGGCCGCGCCATACGGCCTCAGCGCCACAACAGGGGCGTGTCGGCAAGGACCAGCACGCCCACCCGCTCCCCGTCTTATATCTATCCACGCCTGCCCTCATCCTGACCTCAGCCAGCGCGACGGACACGGACAGCACCAACTGGCCGACCTCGCTCGACCCGATTCACTTCAAAACGTCTTGTCACGTCCCCACTCGTTCACGCAAAGCTGCACCTCGTTCCTCTTTCTTCGGGACCTCTCCCTAGCAGATCTCACACTCCGCTGCCATCGACGCTTTCTCGCTAGAACCCAGTCCCTGGCCGCGCGCCTTTCTCCCCCTTGTGCCCTCACAAAAACCACCAACCGTCCTGCACCCAGCCACAACGACCATCCACCAGGCAACCCGGAACGCAAAGAATTTACCCAACGGCCCTGTGGTCCTCGACCCGCTGTTGTAGACTTAAGCCCACCACCTGCGCCCAAGCCCTCTAAAGTGACTTTTTTGAAGGCTGCAAAATCCCCATCTCGAGCGGGTCTTCGCGTCATACTTTTACCGCTGTCGAAGATATAAGACGGCATACTGGCGCCCTCAAGGCCCAAGCATCTCTTCCCGGTTGCTCCTCAGAGCGAGCGCCTTCCCGGAGAGGTGGTTTACGTTATTCAGAATAGCTCCCTCGTGGAGCGCCTCGCCAGAGCGCGACACCATCAGCCGCATCTAAACCCCCCGGAGTCCCTCCCTGGCTCCGACTTGACAGCCAGGAGGTAGCCGCGGGAGCTGCCGGTTCGAGTCTCTGTACTCGACGCTCTCCGCATCCTCTCCGGGGGAGCGATCAGAATTCTTTCGCTCCGATCATTTAATGCCTAAACGGTATTCTGATGTCTCAAGTGCGATGGCCTTGGACAGGGTCCAGAGAAAGGTACGGCTCTCTAACTCCTAGCAGCCATGGGTGGGCGGTGACGGCATGCACAGCAGAGTTTCATTTTGCCTCCCCCGCGGTATTCTAGGTGCTTGAATTTTACGTCTGGCGCTTTCCTACAAGCACCGATGTCTCCATGCTCCGTTCCAGGGCAACATATAATTCCACCTAACGTGCTGTTTGGATCTTTGGGGGAGGTTTTACGCTCCGGGTTCTGTACCGATCACCTTCTGCCCATGCCTCCGCCCCTACCGCCCGGCCGCCGGGGATTACATTATTGGGCTCTTTGCTGACCAAGTCGTGATTCGCGTGCCCGCAGACGGAGCGTTCTCATGAGGAGAACCAGGAGCGGGCCTATATTGCTGCTTCCCGACGGGCCGACCGTAGCATCGAAGCCCGCGTTCAGTCTGCGCGTATGGCGTCAGACATTCACAAGAGGCGCACAGGCAAGGGATTCCGCATATCCGAGGAGATTGTCTTGAAGGAAGAGATGTACGAAGAGGAAGAGGACGACCTCCCTCGCTATCGTACCTTGGCGGCGCTTTCGCAGCATCCCCCGACCTCGGCCGACATCCACGAGCGCCTGAGCCAGCTTGCCACTACCGACATTGGTATAGGCAAGCTCGCGCGCATGCGCGAGATCGAGCGCCAGTTCGAAGAGAGCTTCCCAAACGCCGGCCACCTGTCGCAGACCAGCTTTCTGGGACAGGTCGGCTCCCGACATTCAGTTCAACCACACCATCAGCAGCGTCAAAACCAACAGCAGCAGCAGGAGCCCCCAAACCGCGGATACTCGCACTCGCCGATGCTTGACTATGCGCCCCAGTACGCTAGGGAGCGTGCACAGTCCATCAGCCAACCATCGGTCGGTCTCGACATGGCGACGCGGCGCCACACAATCGCAGCCGGCGTAATCTCCCGCCATAGCCTCCACCCCCATCTACAGACCAGCGGCCTGGGCGACGACACCGGGAGCAGCAGCCTGTCACCTCCCGCCTTGACGCCCGGCGCTGTCGGTAGTAGTGGCAGCAGCAGCAGTGGTGGCAACGGCATCGAGACGCCCGTGACTACGCAGTACCAGCCCAA
The DNA here is from genome assembly GCA_003049425.1 of Magnaporthiopsis incrustans. Taxonomy (NCBI): domain Eukaryota; kingdom Fungi; phylum Ascomycota; class Sordariomycetes; order Magnaporthales; family Magnaporthaceae; genus Magnaporthiopsis; species Magnaporthiopsis incrustans. The sequence continues at coordinate 15,117 of PYSR01000099.1, forward strand.
CTTTACGACCGCAGCTTCCTTTACAAGCATCCCCGCCACGACATCCATGGATGGATTCAGAAATGCGCTGGTATCTTCTGGACCCGGCGGCACGCTCTACCTTCATCAGCCACATTCTACAGCCAGCTTCCACTCGTCTGAGGCCGAGGGCGAGGGCATGAACCATTTGCTTGGCCAGGGCTGGAACGGCGAGAGTGTCTTCTATCGAGAGCCCGAGATATACTCTCGCGACATGGATCTGGAGACGAGGGACGCCTATGGCGGCTGCTTCGAGCAGCAGCCCTCGCCGGCCGCTGGCAGCCTTAGCCTGTCGCACCCTCTCAAGGCTCTCCAGTCCCGTCACCAAGGCCCCTTGGCTGTGAGCAGCACGGCAGAGGACTACTTTGGCCACGCTGCCACCGTGACCGCCGGTCCTATTTTGCCGCGGCTCGAGAGCATGACTGGTCAGCGCAGCGCCGTCGTTACACCCGGCACAGAGGGTATTGATGCCTTCTTTGATATGGAACAGTACACGCGGTCTGCCGCCGCAGCGGCTGCGGCTGCGGCTACGGCCGTTTGGGACAAGCGCAGTCAAGACTAGATGGCTCGAGGATATGAGAAGGGTGCGGCGATGCATCTGCTCTTGGTCATTTCTCGCCGTTGAGACCATCGACAGAGACACCCACAGGTCAAATCAAGACTCGAGTTGTCTCGCTGCACTGGGGGTGCGGAATCGAGTGCGATGCAGCAATACCTGAACGTCGCGTTCGGCCACTCGAGGCAACCGCCAAGTCTAGCGCAACATCAGTCGCCATTTGCTACCGCCCGCCACGAGCCCGGACCAGCACCCTCAGCCCGCAGCTGTGGAGAAACACAGTGGCCCTTGACAAGAGGAATACAAGACCCCGGCTAGCACTTGAGGCTAGCCTCCTTCCATTTGTCCTTTTTGATTTCGTATCCAGCAGACACTAGTCGGGAGCATACGGGCCCACGAACCAACGAGAAGGAAAAAAGAAAACAACAGAAAATATCCCTTTGGCTTAAGAGCACCTTCCATTTAGCACATAATCCCCGCGATATCGTCCGCCACGACACAAACACGGTCTCTTCGGACGCTAATCCCGCGCTCCTTCCGTCAAGTCTCTTTTGTCTCGACGCGATGTTTTTCTTTGAATTTCCGTGGTACTCTGGGTTTCCGAGCATGGTTTGGCGAGGTTGGAATCCTCATCCCGCCGTCTTGCGTCTCCAGCATAAGGCTATATGCGTTTGCAGCATGTGGCGGAGACGGAAGCCTCATCCGTGGCGCTCAGCGTGGAGGAGGCTGGGCCGGGGGCTTAATTAGGTGCCAGCCATTCTCCCTGCCGTTGGAGGTTCTTCACGGCTAGGGAGGACGAGCTTTGGCTTTCGGCCTCTTATTTCGGCCTGTTTCCTCTCCTGTTTTTCTTTTTTCTTTTTTCTCCCTTTTGTCTTTTTGCGGCCGCAGTGGCCAAAAGTACACAATGTCCGCAAGGGATCACGAGAACGAGCTACGACGAAAACAATAGGATGGGGAACTGGGAAACCGATGAGGCCATGATACACACAGCATTTTGGTTGGGAACATAGCACGGCGTATTTCCCCTTGTTGGCGCAAGGGAGGTGGGGGACCACGTGCGGTGCACATATACACGGATCGGCAACACATGCATGGGAAGGGCATGGAAGCTTTTTTCTGGGAGGGTCTCCGTCCATTTCTCGGCAACTTGCGACTTTTTTTTCCCAATGCTTCCCTTTTTTCTCGATTCCTTTTCGTCGCGAAACCAAGATACCACATGTGCGTTGTTCAGAAGTGGGATGTTGGTTCTATCGATAAATAATATGCACACAACGTCCGGTCCACATGGCAGTTGGATGGTGATGGCGACAATGTCGAAACGCGGCTTAGGGCTCCGCCGCTCCTTCGGAGATGCCGACCGGCGCGTGCCCCAAGCCTCTCGGTTGACGTCCAAAGAAGCACCCCTGAAAAGGAAGACATCCACAGACAGATTCCCAATCCTTCAAGTGGCCCCTGCACTAGCTGCGATGCCTGCTACTGTGATCTCAGGACATGGGGCTGAAAAAGTCGGATCAGCGTTGCCCCAATTCTGTTTTTAGACAAAGCGTTCCCGCCCTAGCAAACCAAATCTTGCAGGAGACTAAAAGAAGCGTCGTTGGATTTTGGTTCACAAGTGGGACCGTTGAGCAACCGGCGATCAGCGGCTGGCGGGCGGACGGGGGGCGGCGATGGCGGCGGGGGGGGGCGGCGGGGAAAAAAAAAAAAAAAAAAAAAAAAAAAAAAAAAAAANCGGCGGGCGGCGGTCGAGAATTCCAACATTGGCTTTGAGGCTGAAGCGCCCTTGTTTCTTTTGTCGCTCTTCCTTAGACGCTGCCTCGCTGGTTTCACAGCCTCGTCTGGCCTTTGTTGCTGGTCGACTGCCCAGCCCGCCATGTTCACCGTCCGGCTGGTGGAAGCTGGGAGCCGGACAAAGAAAACACATTGGGCCCAGCCCGCTGTTCAAGGAAGCAAAATAACCGAAAATGGAAGAACGACAAAATTAGGCGGATGAACTGGTGCCTTTTTGACGACAAAGGAACCTCAACGCTGAGGGCTACATGTCACTTTTCGCGCCGGCCGCAGACAGCAAAAAAAAAAGCAAAGAAACAAGACGGGAGTGGGGAAGGTTTAGTTGACCGAGATGAAACAAATTTGCGAAGGCGCTCTTCTAGAAGGCTGGGGGAGGGCGCGCGCGGCCGGCCGGCCGGGCTCGTTTCCCGGGGTGGTTGTCACCGACCAGCAAGGGGATAGGGCTCTTCCGTAGTGAAGTACAAAGAAGCAAGCAGGCGGTAGAAAGACCAGAACCCCTGCGGTGATAATATGGCAGAGCCATTGTTCGTCTCGCACTTCCCTGTCGCATGGTTTATAAGTCTGAGCGGCCCAGAACGAGAGGGAGGACGAGCTCTACCTCTCTTTTGCTACTGTCTGTTACAAGCCCCCTCCGTTGCAGACCGTTATCTCATAAAGCCCAGCCCACCCCCATCCCACGACCTGTCTGGCGAGGACCACAATCCATCCTCTTCCGTGACCGTCTGCCGCAAGCCCTTGGTTGCAGATCAGCCTCGTCAACTCATCAGTGACCTGAGTGCCGAGGGCAGCAAGGAAGCCCAATCTCGCTTCCGTTTCCCGTTGCTGCTCCTCCTCATAAACAAACCTCCACACCGCCACCGATACACAACCAGCCAGCCTACAAGCAGCAGTCACAAGGAAGCAGACGAGACACGCAGCGGCTCATCGCCACACTACACCACACCCATCCATCACCAAAGACAAGATGGGCCGCAGCGGCTACGAGACGACCTACATGGACCCCCACGGCGCCCCGCCGGCGCCCGACCCGGCCTGGTCGTACGCGGCCGTGCCCCCGCCCAGCCGCAAGGAGCAGACGGCGCTGCGCAAGGCGGCCGCTGCGGATGCTGCCGCCGCTACGGATGCTGCCGCCGCCGAGAAGAATGATGGCAGCAGCAAGCAGCAGGGAGACTCGCCGGGCCAGCAGTAGAGAACGCGGGCTGGCCGGTTTTTTTTCCTTGTCGGCTTTGTGTTTTTGGATGTAAGTTGACCGACCGCATACCCTGATCGACGGGGACAAGAAATGGGCAGTGCTGACGTCCGCTCCTAGAACCGATTTTCCTGTTCGCTATCACGGTGAGGGAGCTTCGATGAGCATCCCTCATCTGTATCCGTGGACCGCACACAAACTCTCCTCTCTTTCCATACACGAACCTGTTTCCAACTGTTTCATTACGTATAACGTCATCATTATCATACCCAGGGAACACCCATGTCGTTTTTGCTTTGGATCGTATCGTTTTGGGATGTTTGGTTGGCTTCCGCGACTACCTAGAGATTGTTGCCGCAGGGCTCACGAGTCTGTCTTTTCTGATTTTTCTGCATTGGGTATCTCCCACACTGGCATAGATGGTCCTTCATCTTCTTCTCCTACCTACTACAGTCTCGCTCACTGACACAGACGGACGAGACAATAAATCCAAGCCCGTCTACAAATACCTGGGTGCAGGTCACCTCTCCACTGACGTGCAAGCTCGGCTCAACGTGAAGTGAGGCAATGGAAAGTATGGAGGGTATCTCGATTGCTTCCGGCTTCGCCTTTAGGCTCTACGCCAACTCGCTCCTATGCCTCCGCATCTCCACCCGCTGTCTATTCCTCACGCTTCTTCTCTTTTTTTTCTGCCTTGTCTTTCTTTCCCTTCTTATCTTTCTTTTCCCTCTTCTCCCTCACTCCATTTGGAGGGCCTGTTTCCTGATCCGGCTTTTCCTGTCCCTTCCCCACCCACGGCCCCTTCTTGACCCTGACCTCGGGCGCCCCGGCCCGCCGCTTGTCTTCCGGGTCAACTGCCTTGGCCCACTGGATCCAGTCGGCGGGCCGGTGCGCCCACAGGTCTCCCTTCCAGGCGTGCCAGACCTTGCGGCCCGTCCAGCTCTCGCGCAGCTCGCTCTCGTGAGACGCGAGCTGCACCACGAGAGATTGCTTCACAAAGAAGGGCAGCGCGAACCCGGGCGCCCTCGACGGCACAAGCGCGAGCGCGCTGAGCACCCGGTGGCCATGCTCCGACAGCGCGAGCTCGAGCACGCGCTCCGGCGGCGACGTGAGCGACGTCGCCAGCAGCTTGTGGAAGACCGGGTTGGATGCCGGTTTACCGATCACTGCCGTCAGAAACTTGGAGCCCGCGCCGCCGCCCGCGGTCGAGGTCGCGAGCAGGTGTAGCTCCTCGGGCGAGAGGAAAAGGAGCGAGCCCTGGATCGCCTGTGCGGGTGCGCCACCGACACTGACAAGTGTTGTCGCCAGCTTGCACCCGTTGCGGACGAGGTCGTCTTTCCTCCTGGGCGTCATCTTCTCCTCTGGCTCCACAAGCTGCGCAGTGTCGCCGCCGTTACTCTTTTTGTTCTTCTTGTCCTTCTTTTCCTTCTTCTGACTATCTTTTTTATTCTCGCCCCCTTCGTCCTCCAGGTAGCAGAGTCTGCGGACCAGCGACACTCCAGCGGCGTTGCAGGCATCCGCGACCGCTTTAAGAAGAGCATTGGTTGAATCGCCAAGTCCGCGTGCGTCACACCGCTCGAAAAGTGTGGCAACAACGCTGAACCGACCACGAGAGAGCAGCAGCTCGATCTTTGGCAGAGACTTCTGAACTGTATCGGCCAGGTCCTCCTTGCTTAGGCGGTTCAGCGCCCTCATGAGACAGTACGTCGCCGTCTCGTTGCGGAGCAGCGTCTCGACTCGCGGCCCGAAGACGTGCGTGTACAGGCCCTTGAAGATCTTTCCCGGACAGTGCGTCACGAGCGTCTCGAGCAAGCGTGAGCCGATGGGGTCGTAGATGGTGCCGCTCACGAACCTGGACGCCTCCGATTTCTCATCGCTCAGCGATGCGGGGGCACCTGGGAGAAGACGCTCCAGCAAGGTTGTCGACGGCCCGCTTCCTCCCCCACCGGCCTCCTCCGTTTCATCGGAAGCCTTTTTCCGGTTCTTTGTCTTTGTGTTGAGCGCAATGTCCAGCTCCAGAAGTAGTTGCATGATTGGATTTCCGGTCGGATGCTTGACCATGACGGCGAGCATTGTGGAATCGAGCGAAAAAAGCGTGTCGGAGATGATTTTCTGAACGGCAATTTCGAAAGAGGATGGCACCGGCCTCTTCTCTGCGGTATCTGCCTGGGCCGCGGACTGCGCGCCCGGTACCGATACCCTCTCTTTATTCTTGCTCTGCAGAAGCGACTTTGTCGATACCTGATCCAGTGACCTCCCAGCGAGGACGGTCAGCAGGACGCGCAGAGAGTGCGAGCCAAACGTGTCCGTCATGAGATACGTCAGATGCTCCTCCAGCTCGTCCAGCACCAGGAGGAAGATCTCCTCCATGGACAAGAGCGGTTTTTTAGGCTCGCCGTCCGTTTGTTCTGTCTGCTCATCCTCCTCTTCCTCTTCCGTCTCCCCAGCCAGCTCGCGTGAGACGATGGGGGCAGACTGGGCAAAGAGCTGCTCGCAGCAGTGGCTGCCGAAGCGGTGGGTGACGAGGGTCGGGAAGTGCTCGGCGAAGGCGTCAAACAAGCGCTTCTTCTGGCGGGTGGTGGAGAGCAGGATCAGGCGTTCCATAAGGCGCGAGCAGGACTGACTGCTTGCCAGCTTGAGCTCCTTGCCGGCGGCCTCCTTGAAGACGTTGTCGATGAAGACGGCGCGGTCGTCGGGCGAGGGGAAGTCGTTCAGCTCGAGCATTTCGTCCGCCCGCCGGAAGTACTCCTGCTCCTCGTCCGAGAGCATCCCGAAGAATTCGCGCGTATCCTGGGTCGCATTGCCGGCGTCCTCGCCGTCGAGGGGAATGTCTCCATGGGGGATGTCGAATTCGGCCTGTTCTTGGCGCTCCTGTTTCTTGGCCTCCTCGCGCTGCTGCTGCTCCGCAAGCTTCCTCCTCTTCCGGCCACGGTGTTCTTTCTCGGCTTTGCGTTTCGCCATCTTTGTCGTGGGCCTTTCATGAAATTGCTCGGCGGCGCTGTCGATGGTAGAAATCGAGCGGCATGGAGTATCGAAAAAAGAAAAAAAAAAAAGCTTATCTGCTTATCATAATAGAAGTGGGGTCGAATACCCATGCTGGGCCCATAATTATCCATCATCATCATCCCTGTCCAATGCAGGCACCGCAGCACCGAAGTCGGAGGACACCCATCGTCAGAGTTCTTCTCTGGAGGAAGCGGTCCATTACAAACTAAACTTCAGGATACAGCTCTTCATCGGACGACCTCCTTGCCAACAGACTCTAGGGCCCTCAGCAGTCCCTCGACGGTCCCTTGCAGCGTCTGGCAGTTCACAACCACCCTGAAGAAGCTCCCCTGATCCCCCGGCGCGAAGTCGATCATGAAGCCACGACGGATCAGCCTCGACACCATCTCCCGCGTTCTCCGGGAGTTCTCCGCCGGCCCGGACGCTGCCGCCGACCCCTTGGCGTCGCTGCCGGGCGTGTAGTAAAAGCACACCTGGAGGCACGGCGGCGGGTTTGCCGACACGAGCGTAAAGTCTGGGTGCGCCTCGACCAGACCTGCCAAGTGGGCCGCCATCGCGAACGCGTTGTCGACCTGGCGCTCAAGCCCGGACGCGCCGTAATAGATCCACGAAAGCGCCAGCTTCAAGCTGTCGCCACGGCGGCCGCACTGCAGAGTTAGGTCAGCCAAATCCCAAGCCTCCGCCTTCTCCGGCTCTCCAGGAGTCGCAGCGCAGTCCCCGTGGAAGAGATAGCCAGCCGGCAGCGTGTTGGCGCGGTGAAAAACCTCCATGTCTGGCCCGAGCAGGAATGAGCACGTGACAGGCACGTTGAGCATCTTATGCGGGTTGACGGTGATGGAGTTGGCGAGGTGCGTGCCCGCCAGCCTATGCCGGTGCCGCGCCGAAAAGATGGCGGAGCCGCCCCAGCTGGCATCAACGTGCATCCAAAGCCCGAGCTCCCTGCAGACGGCGGCGACACCCTCAAACGGGTCGAAGGAGCCGAGCACCGTGGTACCGGCAGTCGCATTCACAAACAGCGGCGTCATGCCCTCTTCCCTGGCGGCGAGGACGGCGTCGCGCAGCGCCGAGGGCAGCATGCGGCCCGCGGCGTCGACGGGCACAGTCCGAACGCCGGACGACCCGATCCCGCACGCCGAGGCGGCCTTCTCGATCGAGTAGTGGCCGTGCTCGCTCGTGAAGAGGGCGAAGCGGTGGCTGCCGTTGCCGTCTGTCTTTGTTGACGGGAAGAGGGTGTTGCGGGCGATGACTGCCGCAGTGAGGTTGGAAGCGCTCCCTCCCCCTATCGTCACGCCACCGGCTCGGGGCCCGTCAAAGCCGAAGAGGCCCCCCAAGGCCCGGGCCGTGGTCTTTTCTATCACTGTAAGAGCGGGGGAGACTTGGTAAACGTGCACCTGCGCACCTGATTAGTTCTAGACGAGCGCCAACAGAATCACCAGTCTTGTATGGTACTTTGTAGGTGCGGGGGATGCGGTCTTACATTCGTGTTCAGCACAGATAACAGCAACTCTGATACAACGCCAACCTAGTCGAGATCCGTGTTAATATCCAGCCTATCAACATTTGGCACAAGAACGACGCCGGTGGAAGCCTGCTTACGGCGTTGGTGCTGGAGTATAGCTTATCCAAGAATCCCTGGTCCCATGTATTAACACTGAACCTGAGGATCTGTTGGATGACCTGCAGCAAGCCCTCTCTGCCTACGCCCTCCCGCTCCGGAAGCGCGAACGCAAGCTTAGACACGAGGTCTGGCGGCTTGCACGGCTCGACCAGCGAGTTCCATGGCGAATTGACAACCGAAGCCCCGCCGTCTGTCTTTGAGGCAGCGGCTTCGTCGGCATCTCGCACAAAGGGCACAATCAGGGACTTGACTGCATCAATGAGCTTTTCCCCTTTCCCCGGCCAGGGGAGGAGGCCCCGTTAGTATTATTGGCACTTGGGAGGTGAGCGGCATCAAGCACGGGGCAGTGCGGGCCCCCATCTTACAGTCTCCAGCTCATCTGCCCTGTTCAGGGTGGTCGAGGGTTTGGGTGCTGTCATCCTGGTGATCGACGAGATACGATGCATGCAAGTGAAGGGCTTTGTTTTTTGCACGATTATTCTATTCTGGGAACGAAGGCAGGAGTTGCACCCCTTATCAGGGGCAGGACTGATTTGGTGAGAGAGAAAAAAAAAGGGGGTTAATAATCAAACACTGCCGATGCCGGCTGATGCCGAAACGGGCCACTCTTTTCCGGGTCGGCTGGGTGGATGTTTCGGTCGAAACGGGACCCGACCCTGTCTTTCGATTTGATTCGCCAACACACCCACCATGTCGTCATTCTAGCTCCGCCGACCGCGGACCCAGCGAAACGCGTGATGTGATGCCGCCTCAAAGACATGCGATTCTAGCATCGGATTTTGGTCGTCGAAGAGGGATTTTCAAAATGCCAATCATGTAGCCGGTCAGTCGATTGGTTTGGCGAAGGATTTTATCCCTTGAGTGCACTCACCACAAGCTACCGCCGGCATGCCAGACCGAGGATCAGATGGAAAAGCGACTCTGACTCGTGATAACCGACATCCGCTGGAGGCGTCCCCATCTCAGTGATCTCATACCTGTGAGCGGCTCGATGCCGGAAGCGTTTCCGACGTGGAGTTCAACGACGGAACGGAGTTGGCTCACCCTGAGTCTACGAGCCATTAGGCCTTCAGCTTGACAGCTCTCGGGCGACGAAGGGAACAACAAATGAACGAAGTCTGGTCTAGCCATGTTGGGCGGACTAGCGAAAGCCACAGGTGTCTCGGTTGTGTGGAGGCTCACGCGTCTTCCAATGAGGGCAGCGATGCAAAGCCTGGTGATGGCATTCAACCGCTGCCGCAATTCCGCCCCAACCAGCAGGGAGCGATCCTAGGATTATGTCATCGATGATATCACAGATCTGGGTTTTGGTGTGGGATCGGCCTTGCCTTCCAAGGCAGGCATCTTCCGCGGCCAACGCGGGAGATGGCGCGTAGAGAAAGCTCCAGTCAGCACTGCCCAGGCAAGCGTGGCAATTGGTTCGCTATTCCCGTCTCCCTCTTTGTTGATCGTCTTGCATTTCTGCCTGCCCGAGGTTTGTCACGAGGGTCGCACTCCGCCCGCGGCGAGACCGGATCTGCACGCCATGTTGCCCAAACTCCCATCCGCGTCCAAGACACCCGTCTTTTGCAGCCTCACGGATCTCGATGCGTGTCTGGATGTCGGTCAGGCCGATAGACGCATCATCTCGTATCCCCCAACGTACCCTCGCCCGAGACGCCCATTGTCTCTGAGCTCTGAGGTGCACATAGCTTTGGCCCTGCTGTTCACCATTAAAGGGGAGGAGAAGGCCAGCGGTGAGAGTCGAGCAGCGCAAGCAGTAGCTCTGCCGAATCCTGATGGGCACTTGGCTTCTCTCGCATCCCCACGTGTCCACTGTTGCGCTCTAACCGTCCTAACAACGCGCTCGTGGTCGGGAAGTCGCCATCCTGGCCTGGATAGCCGACCCTCCAACATCAATAACCAGGGGGTGGTGGCGGTGTCTACCTGTAGTGGTGCGGCGCTTGCCCATCCCTTGCTTGTACCCAGTGACGGTATTGCGTCCGTCAGCTTCAGCTCCTCGTTGCCCGCCTGCAGCTCGGAGACTCTTCTCCGGAAGAACCTTGCGTTGTTTATCCCGCCCCAATCACATCGTCGTAGCACACCTGCAAGTGCCACCCGCCTTCTGTCACCTCGCTCGCCCAGTCTATATCAAGGCTGCTTCGCCATGGTGCCCCGACACAAGTCTGGGGCCGCGGGTAGCGATCATCGCGGCACGGACGCAAATACGGGCCCAAATCTACCCATCTCTTCCAACCCGGTAGCTTCCAAGATTGTCAGCGACTGCACCCTAGCCACACCATCTCGGCGCTCAACCAGGCTAGCCAGAACTGAGGGAACACCCAGACAGGCGCACAGCCGCACAACCACTACGGGCGGCAGCGGTGACCCTACGATCAGGGTTCGTGAGGAACGGGCCGGTATGGCGGTCAAACAGGGGGTGCTCGGCGCACCTGCCAGTCCACAATACAACGCGACCGCATCTGATGACGAGGCGCACGGGCAAGAATCGGACAGCGCCAAGGGCGTCCAGGACGCGCTCGAGGGGCTAGCGCAGATGGAGGAGAGGCTGCAGCGCATGACGGAGCGGCAACGACGCAAGGTTGAGGAAAGCAAGAACGCAATCGTCACTGCCCAGTCACGACAAAGTCGGAGATCTGATGACTCCCGAGAAGAGTCGCCGGCTGCCCGAGGACGAATGGCGCAGATGAGCATCAAGGCCGAAGCCTCTGCCGCCGCGGCCCCCGGGTCTTCGATGCCAGATGACCGCCACGTCCACTTTTCCGGCAAGAAAGAAGCGGGGGACTCGGGTGATGCCTGCAAAGAAAACAGGGGCTCGATCGGAAAGCCGACTGCGGTGGCCAACCCGGCAGATAGAGGCGCAGCGCGGGCTCCACCTGTCGATAGCGACTACCTGCCGCTGCCTTGGAAGGGCCGCCTAGGATATGTGTGTTTTTCGTTTCCTCCACACACCGGGTCATCCTCTTAAAATCGTAGGGGTTTGGGTCCTCAACCCATCGCCACCACAGGAGAAAGCGTTAACCCCTATTTTGCCTACAGGCTTGTCTCAACACTTACCTGAGATCAGGCAGAACGCCAGTCTTCAGCTCACGGACGTGCCGGATGGCTTCTATCATCGATCATCGATACCCTCTGAGCGATCCAACGCAACCAGAGCACCCGACCAGGAACCGGCCTGACAAGTCCAAAGAGCCCGACAATGCCAGGGGCTTGAAGTTTGTCCAGGACCTCGGCATGGCCAACGCGCGCGACATTGTCAAGATGGTGCGCTGGAACGAACGATACGGCATCCGCTTCATGCGGCTCAGCTCGGAAATGTTTCCCTTTGCTAGTCACCACGAACATGGCTACAGACTTGCCCCTTTCGCATCCCAAGTGCTAGCGGAGGCCGGCAAGGTGGCGGCAGAGTTCGGCCATCGGTTGACGACACATCCTGGACAGGTTCGTGATTTTGTCTTATTTACTTCCTGAAGAACCCCATCGAGGAAACCGAATCTCGATACTGATGCCAAGGACAGTTCACTCAACTAGGTTCCCCGCGCCCAGAGGTGATCACTGCGTCGGTGCGCGACCTCGAATACCATGACGAGATGCTCACACTTCTGAAGCTGCCCGAGCAACTGGACCGCGACGCCGTCATGATCCTGCATTTGGGCGGCGTCTACGGCGACAAGGCGGCGGCGTTAGATCGCTTTCGGTTCAACTACAACACACTACTTTCAGATTCCATCAAGCGGCGGCTTGTGCTCGAGAACGACGATACGTCATGGTCGGTGCATGACTTGCTCCCACTGTGCGAGGAGCTGAACATCCCCTTGGTCCTGGACTTTCACCACCACAACATCGTTTTCGACCCCGACAAGTGCCGTGAAGGCACTGCGGACCTGGTGCCGCTGATTCCGCGTATCAGAAAAACGTGGGAGCGCAAGAAGATCACGATGAAGATGCATTACAGCGAGCCATGCGCCGGGGCCGTGACGCCGCGCGACAGGCGCAAGCACAGCCCACGGGTCGCGACGCTGCCGCCATGCCCGGCAGACATGGACCTCATGATCGAGGCCAAGGACAAGGAGCAGGCCGTTTTCGAACTGATGCGCAACTTTCGCCTGCCGGGATACGACCGAATCAGCTGTATGATCCCCCACGAGCGGGTGGACGAACCGGAGCTGGACCCGCCGTCGGCGTCGGTGCGGGCTGGAAATGCCGCAAAGAAAAAGAAAGCTGGCGGCGGAAGGCGGAAAAAGAGTGACGAGAAAGGGGAACAGAGGCCGTCGGCGGATGATGCAACCGAACAAGAGGAAGAGGCCGACGTTGGAATACAGGAGGCGGTCCAGCCACGACGCCAGATATCGGATGAAGAGATTGGGATGGGCGGCCCTGAGGGGCGGGTGTACTGGCCGCCCGGCATGGAGGCGTGGCTCCGGCCGCTGAAGCGAGATCAGAAGCGCAAGTTTGAGACGCTGGAGGGATACGAGGATGTCGAGGGTGCCGAGGTGTATGACAGCATTTAGCTCGGCATATCGGGACAGGTCTGGGGTCAAACAAACCGGGACGGAGGATTGCGTGCCGACTGTAGTTTGGTATCTGGGTTGGAATGATCTATAGCGGCTAGATTGCTTGCGGGTTCATATGCACTTTTTATTATGGCCACTGTGACCCTCTCGTTTCGATGCAAATTGTGGCCTTGATGCAGCAGTGTTCCGGGGCACGCCGCACGCCTCGGTAGATGGCTGTACGCTACTTGGGTCTCTACTCGCATGCGCTCGGAGATATCCAGGTACACGTGACAGGCGCCATTCAGATCATGAGAGGCTCTTTCCCTGCTGCCAATACTCGGAGCCCTCCATACCTTGTTCGATGCATGCGTCGAACGAGTTGCACTAGTCGTCTTGTTTTTATAACTGTAATCATAAGCTCATCCGCAGTAATTTTTTGGCCTTCTTTTTGTAACCCACATCGTAGGAATCAAGCCCGAATCCTTTAACTCCGTTCCCCAATGAAAAGAAATGAAAATACCAAAGAATCTCGACGCAAGGGAGATAGATGGTGGGAAAGGGACGAAGGAAGGCTAGAAGAAACACCTAGGCCTTGCGGCCAAATCCCGATCTCGAGAAGGACGAACAAGACGAGCAATATGCCACCCGCTCGCTCGTCTACCACTTGACGACCTTGTTGGGGAAGAACTCGTCAATGAGCTCCAGGTAGTACGGCTTGAGGGGAAACGGAATGTCAGCGCTCGGGGTCTTTAGGTGCGTGCGTGCATGGGACAAAGACGGCAGGCAGACATACCTTGAGCTCCTCGACGCTGGGCACCTCGTCGCTCTTGCTGTACAGGTCGTACGGGTTGAAGGCGCGCACGGCGTCGAGCATGGCATGATCCCGGTCGCACATGAGCGCCGTGTAGGCGCCCTCCTTGTGCCAGGGGTAGAACGAGTGGTAGCGGATCATGGCGAGCGCCTCGGCGGGCAGGGTGCTCTGGTCGCGGACGACGTGGTACAGGTACTCGTCGTGGCCCCAGCTCAGCATCACGTTGTCGAGCCCGCACCCGGCCTCGTAGATGCCCAGCTCGGTGCTGTACACCGGGTGGGTCGAGTCCGGGTTCGCGGCAAAGGTGTCCGGGTAGATGATGCGGCGGTCGAAGGCGCAGCCGACGGGGAAGGTGTCGCCGACGACGTCCCACTGGCCCTCGGCGCCGTCGAAGAACAGCAGCTTGCCGAGGTCGTGGATCAGGCCCGTCAGCTGCATCCAGCGCGGCTTGCCGTCGCGCCGGATGGCCTCGGCCGACTGCAGCAGGTGCTGGATCTGGGACAGGGACGTGTCCGGGTCCGACTCGTCGATGAGCGTGTTGAGCTTCTCAATGGCCTCCCACACCGTCATCTCCATGCGCTTGCGCGAGGCCGACGCGAAGCGCGCGCGCGCCTTGAGGTTGTAGGCCACCGTCTGCTTCTCGTGCTGCTCGCGGTAGAAGTTCTTGACTCGGTCGCACGCCTCCTCGTACTGCCGGAACTGCGCCTTGTCTTTTGCCGAGTCGAACCGTGACTCGCTGTCGAACGCCGCTTCTTCTTGTCGCTGCTGGGTCTTGTTGTTGTTGCTGCCCTTGAGCACGTTGACCGCGTCGATCTGGTCCGACATGGCCTCGAGCGCATGCCCGCTCTTCTTGACGTCGACGACGACGACGGGGTCCTCGTAGATTGCCGATGGTGCCATTGTGTGTGTGTGTGTGTGTGTGTGTGTGTGTGTGTGTGTGTGATTTATGGGTGTAGAAGCGGGGATTTTCGTGGTATATACGACGGACTGGAGGAGGAGGAAGGGTGGTGGTGAATGAAGACGTTTAGAACAGATCAAGTCTACTCAAGTGAAGGACGAGCCATTATATAGGTAGGTAGGGAGGTGGTAGGCGATACATACAAGGTATATGTGCACTGATAGAAGACAATCACTCGGACCCCGTCACGTGGTCAAGCACGTAGTGTCAAGGAAAAATGTTGGGAAAAACGGCGCCCTCGGTGCATGGGCACTGCGAGATACTGAGGTTGCAGTGACACGCTCGTCACCGCCTACCGTCTCGTTACCCGAGAGCCATACTTTCATATTGCTCGCCCAGAAGCAGACAGGCCGATCAAGAGGGGCAGGCAGGGCGGCCAGCCAAGCGGATCAGCAACCTGATAAATAAAATTGGGGAGAGTGCGGCAGGCAAGCACGAAATGCGACTATGAGAACTGGCACGACTGGGTAAAAACCCACGAGCCGAGCTAGGGACGGACCAGACGGGAGAAGCAAGATTGGGGCGGCGGAGCATTGGAGAGTGGCATCAAAAAAGAGAAGGGACGAAGGCGGCCACAAAGACGAGGCCCAGTTTTTGCACATGCGCCTGACCAAGTCTGGTCCGTGTCGGTGGTGACGGGACGAGACTGGCGGTACATTGGCTGTATTTCTGTATTTCTTTTTCGTTCGCCGTTATTTCCCGAAGAGAAAAAAAAAAACAATAAAAATGCAACAGGCAAAGAACCAGGCCAGCCATCTCCTGCCCGGTCGCCGTTTAGAGCCGAATCCGGACGATCCACGAGGGGCGGGCAGGGCAGGGCAGCAGCAGCAACGTCAGAGGGGCGAAACGGGGTCGGTCCCTGCTTGGGGACGCGCCAGACAAGGCAAAAACCAGCGATCCGGCGACCCGCCTGTCCTTTTTTCTCTTTTTCCGTGTCAAGTTGATGCCGGCTTGGCTAGGCAGGCTAGTAGGTACCTACTTACCTAGGTGGCCGCTCGACCTCGCTGGCGCGGGCGTTTTTTCCCCCGTCTTTTGCTGTGGATTACAATCAGTCCACAAAATAAATAAATAAAAAAGCCAAAAGGCTGGCGGTCTGGAAAAGGCGAAAACGTCCGGCGAAAACTGTAGGTAGGTCAATGATTCAATCATCTGAACAGAAGATCCCTGAACCCCTTCTTCTGCTCATGGTTAGGCAGGTGCCTACCTACCTAGGTAGGTTGCTTCCGTCGGGATTGCAGGCAAGAAAGATTGAAAGTGGACTTTGACGCTGCTGCAGGAAGGGTCCGGCCCGGCCACCTCGGTCTTGGAAAGGCAGGCAGGCACAAAGCGCTCAGTGGTGGTGGTAGTGGTGGTAGTGGTGGTGTAAGCGAGCACATGCGACATTGGAAGTCGGTGCAGGTGCAGCCAGGCACAAGACTAAACTAGACTTGGGTAAGACTCGTGCCGAAGCACAACACAGGAATAAAAATAAAAAGATGACTGCCGCGGGCGGCCGAACCCGGTCGGTCGCCCGCAACCGTCGAATGAAAAACATGTGCCTTGTTTTGGCGGCCACGGTTGTTTGCATGGACCACACAGTAGACAGATGCCGCTGCCCCCACGGCGCCAGTCGCTGCAGGCGGCCCAATTGGGATGTCATGGCGGCGGCTGAAGGATTGCTTCCTGGTCTTTGTTTGGGTCTGGTCTTCTCCCCGCCATGCAAGGGCATCGTCCGTTTTTTTTTTGTTCCATGGTACCTACTACCAGTGCGTATTGCTTGCTCTCGTATAGGTAGGCGCTGCTACTGTTTCCCGCCGATAGCGCTGTGTCCCTTCTGCTTCCCGCCTCGCCTACCTACGATACCACATACCGCCTAGGTCCCAGACCAGGCGCTATCTGCTGGCCCGCGCCTCACGCCGCCAACCGCCCACGCCCTTGTCCATGCATCCCGTGAGCCTCGCACGTGGGCATGCAAGAATCGTGGGATACAGGGATCCGGGATTTGGAAGGAAATAAGACAGGAGTGGAAGAAACAGGAACAGGAAAAAAGGCACGGCAGCAAAACAAAACCTTTCCAGCAGATTACGCGTGGAATACATGTTTTATTAGAAACGGCAGCAAGCAGCGTGTAAATAGCAAATCATCATAAATCATCAAAAACATCCCGTCCCGTCAGTCGGCATCGTCCAGGGGCCACCCCCACGACCTCATCATCTGTCGCTGCACCGACTCGGTCGGTCGCGCGTGTTCGCGCTCAGTCAACCTCAGCATGTCGATGAAGGCATCCTGGTCGCGTCTGGATTCGAAGCGGTCGCCGACTGTTCAGATCCCCAAAGAGCAGTTTAGCCGCCGAAATTATCCATCATCCGTCTTCGACATGAGCGAAGACGAGACCAAAAATAGCGCAGGTCGCTATTAAACAAGGGAGGAGACTTACATGCAGCAACCCCCATACACGCGGTGAAGAGCGCGGGCGGGGACCATTGGTTCCCCAGCCCAATCCCGCATAGCTGTCTCAACAGATCCTGGACGCGGCTCTGGATGCCGTGACGTGGCAGCAACGGCAGCAGCAGTGCCGGAGTGCCACCCATCAGTTAGCAACATTGATCATGCACGTACGTAAATCTGAGCCCACGCATCTTTTCTTTTTTTCCGGGTCGTTTCTTTCTTTTCCGCTGCTTCCCGCCCCCCGTAGCTCTTTTGCTTCTTTTATCTCTTCCCCCACGACGCATGCCAGGCAGAACACCTCAACCGCTGGTTGGCGCGGCTAGCGGCTGAATGCTCCCTTACATGGAAGATAAGGCAGCCAGCAGCGTCTTGCAGGAGGAGGGGTATCAAGTGGGTTTTGGTTGCGCAAGGGTGATTTCACTTACATTGACGGTTTGCGACGCAAGCTTCCTTTGCACCCCTACTCTCGGAAGAGTGGGATCGAACGTTGTGAGGAAAAGCTGCGCGAGGATGTTGTGCTGCACACCAATGACTGTGCGAGAAATTACGTGTCAGCTTGCCAGCAATCCCACGAGCCACTCCCCAAGACGGCAAAAACGAGCGAGAGCAAGAGGCGGAGGGTAGCAAAGGGACATACTCTGACACGACGTCTGGTACCATATTTCAGGAAACGGCGTGTCCTTGTCCTCCTGACCCTTGTAGATGGGCTCGTAGGAGCCGGGCAGCATTTGCCGCCACCTGTTTCCCCAGTTGCGCAGGTCGACCCAGCGCTGAGCGACGCCGTGTGCGGGCAGTGCCGCAAGGCCGCCAACGTCGTCTTCCCTGAAGCAAAAGTTGAGCACGTCGGCGCAGTGCGTCACGGCTCTGTTGGCCCACACGTGGTCCTCAGCCGGCCCCGTCAGGGAGCGGTCCACGATGGGCAGCGACAGGTTTATGTGCACGGCCTGGTGGTTCATGACGGCGCAGTAGATCTCCTGGCGCAGGCCGATCCAGTAGGAGGCGGCGCTGAGGGTCTGCGGCGCGATGTCCTGGCGGTTCTCGCCGGCCACGAAGGCGTGGATGCCCAGCAGGTGGCCGCGCGTGTCGACGCCCGAGTTGCGCACCTCCATCTCCTCGAGAACGCGCAGGATGATGGTGGCCGCGAACAGGTTCTCGTCCGACACGGTGCCCGCGTGGTTGAGCGTCGGGATCAGCGTCTGCAGGCACATGTGGTGGTACCGGTTGGACGCCAGGTCGTCGTAGTTTGGCGTCGTGTGGCTCAGGTGTCTGGATGACAAGGCGAAGATGGCATTCAGGAGGGTCGGGCATGTTCCCGCCCGCCGTGGGACCACCGTCTGGAAGGAAGTCGCGGGGTCACAGAGATCGAGCTGGGGCGCCGGTTCTGGCTCAGCTGACGGCATCCAACGGGGCGGCACCAGAGGCGTAGAATGAGGTAGGCGGGTACTCACCCATGTGGCAAGATTTTGCACAAAATGTCGGAACAAGAACGCTTCTTCCCGCTGTAACGGCCAGACCGGCCGGTCCAGGTACAGAAGAGGAGGGCTCCGTTCCAGGTCGTCCAAGAGATAGCTGATCCCGCGACGACTCTCCTGGCTCACTGGGCGATGCCGCCTCTGGGCCCCGTCTTGTTCCTCGTGCACGATGAACCTATCAGTCGGCGATCCAGGAACAGGTTGGTGGCTGATTGACGGCGTCGCCTGGGTAGGAGACCTGTCCTCAAGGGTGACCGACGAGAACCCTGCGATAGAAGACGTGGCGGGGGTCAGGATATCGAGTACTTGATCGTCGCCACTGGAATCATTGTCGTTCTCAAGCGCCTGCCGGGCAGGCTCCCATGGTCGATAACTCGCACTCGGGCCGGCCCGCACCCCATAGTTTCGGGATGTGGCCTCCGTCTCATCGAGATATGTGACTGCTAGCAGCCAGCGCGGGGTTAGCAAAACGGGCTCCCGTATGGCTGGAGGGAGCACCTAGCGGCTGCTTTCATTTCCACGACACAAAGCAGGGCACTGTACGCACGATCCGGTGGGTAAATAAGCCATGTCTGTTGGGTCGAGAAGTCGGCTAAAATAACATCATCAGTGAACTCCATCGGGCTATGGCGGCCGCGGCAGAGAGAATCTCGACCATGATTTCAGAACGGAGCAAATCAAAACAACAAACTCACGGACGAAATGCTTAAACTTGTAGCCCCTCTGACAACGCCGGCCAGAGGACGAACATCGTCCACAGACGGGAGTCACTCTGTCGCCTGTGGGATTTGTGCGACCGGCCAGGGGTCAATACGACTGCGTTCCCGGCACTATAAGGGCGCCTTGGCATGGTATTGGACATAGGTGAAATGTATTGTGACAGGTCAAGCCAGGATGGATGGGCGGCTGGCTCCAGGTAGGTGTAGGCACGGCGGTGCACTGCACTTTGTGCTACTCACACTTCAAGTGCTGCTCACGGCAGTTTTGACTGCAAGCAGGAGAGCCAAACAGCGACCATCAGCTTCAGTGGCCCGTGCTAGTTGGTGTTTAGCGCCGGGGAGGCCCTGCCCGGCGCGATAGGCAGCGGGCGGGTGCGGCAGGACTAGGACTAGGAAAACACGCACCATCCCGGGGCTGCCACCTGGGGATTGGGGGTTGGCGGAGGACGAGCCGGGAGGTTTGCCAGTCGGTCGGGTCGTCTGGGCAGGGGCATTTGCCTGTCAGGGCGGATGGGGACGGGCGGATAAGGCTGTTGTCGTCTCTCGGGCCAGCAGCCGAAGTCCAGCCAGCGACCAGACTAGCGATGGCGACGTCAAGGATGCAGCTGAAGCAGGACGCGCGACTCGCGGGAATGGGGTCATGGACTGGAGCTGGCCAGAATCGGTCAGCGCCTCCGACGAAGAGGCGGATGCTAGGGCTTGCTAAGTGCTAGAAAGGGTGAGAATTTCCAGAGGCGTCCGGGGTGTGTGTGGGTGCTCGCTGGTGGGGATTTTTTTTTTTTTTCTGGAGCGAAGGGGGGTGTTGAAATGGGACCCGTGGGACCGGCGAGGAAAGAAATACGAACGACGGGAGAGAGAGCCTGGCCGGTCAAGGTTATCAGAACGCCAAGAAAACCCGGGGAGAACAAGGGCCAGGGGGTGTTTAGCCGAGACCAGGGTGCTTTCCGCCAGCGTTAGCAGCTGGAGCTGCTGGCCGACTGAGCCGACCGAAAAAGCCCGATGGGCAACGGGCTGGCGCAGATAGAGTCAAGCAGGAGGGGTGGAGACAAGACAAGCCTGCGGGCGAATGGTGGGTGGCAGCTGGCTCGGGATGCTAAATCCGACCTCGCCTTGCTGTCGCCTCTGGACCCCAACAAGGGAATTCGCAACGAAAGGAGGGTGCCCACCCCAACCAGAAGTGAGGGAGACGGCACAAGAAGACGGATGACCGAATGATAGGTGATGGGCGGACGATTTGCACCGAGCGTGCACCAAGCCGCGGCATACGAGCAACAGCTGCCGCCATCCTTTACGATGTCGCACACTCGCCGGGACCATGCATCCATCTGGCGGATTACAGGATTACAAAGACGCGACGCGATGCGATGCTCCTGCCGTATCGCAGGAGCGCGGTCCACATGCGAATTGTGGCAGGCCGACGCCTTGTCCTTCCAACAACGGCAGGTGCGGTGCGCCCGACGTTTTCTCCCCAGTGCACCTTCCAAGTTTTGGTCAGGCAAACAAACCCCCAGTACCACACCAGCCGGCACCACGGCTCGGCGACGAGAGGGGAAGGAAGTGGCACGGCCCCCTGGTTGGTCACCTGGGCTGTCACCGCTTCGGTTGGGGAGGGGCCCATTTTCCATTCTCGGTCTCCTGCATTCGGGTATCCGCAGTGTTTGCTTTGTTATTTCCTCGCTCCTCTCTCTGGCAGGCAGAGGCCGTCGAGCCAAATCCCGACGGTTAACGAGTTGAGGTTCTGGGCTCAGGGGCAGCATTTGGATTTTGATGTGGACGAACCTCACAAGGTAGGTTTCCTGGGGTTTCCAGGTTCCCCGCCATCATGACTCGATGGCCCTACCCGACGCTGCGGCAAAGCTCTTCGCACGCGCGTCCAGATGATGGGGAAAGGCCAACATGAGCCTGTGGCTGCTTCTGCGCGCATGCGAGGGAGTGGAAACGCCATCGGCCACGCATCACCTCTGTGCAGCACGTACCTTTCGGGCCTGCTGGACGTTGCAACGCTGCAGGCAGGCAGAGGCTGACCAGAGACCTGAGCCAGTCATGTGGAAGCGAGGTTATGGCTCTCGATGCTCGTTGGTGGACGCTGGCTTCTCAATTATGCACAATGGACGGTTCGCATGGCACTTGCAAGCATCGGTTTGGCGTGACGTGACGATTTGCCCGAAGTATGAAGCACCCATCCTTGTCAGCCGGCCCAGACACGCTCGAGTTTGGGCTAGCCGAAAAATGCCTCCAACACCGCATACACAACAGCACAAACGGTTGACACACCGCACACGCACAGTATAGGTAGAATGATGATGACAGCGGCTGTGGCTCCCCAAGGGCCATCCCGGCCCTAGAGGAGCCATCCGCCCTCTCTCCACCTATCAATCCCACACTAGCTGTGCGACCCTGGCCGCGCTGTTAGTTCGCGACCACGTTATTGGCAGCTTCGGCCCAAGATTACAATGGGGCTGGCAGTCTGAATCTTCTAGATTCCGTTTGTTCCGGGCCCCTCCCGCAGTTCGCCGGCCACGCTCAAAGCTGACCACCGTTCGTGTCTGCCGTGACCGCCGCCGGCGTACAAACCCATTTGAAGTCCGTCCGCCGTCGCGCCGCGTTGCGTTTGAGGAACGACAACGCCGTTCCTTTTCGTGCTTCCTGTCCTAGCGCCACAGCCCGCCCGCTCTGTGCATCATGGCGGACGAAAAAATCACCCCCAGCGCCGGAGAGCCTGCGACCGCCGCGGATGCCAAGGTCGAATACCACCGCCCAAAGTCGGGGCAGAGGGATGATGCCGGCCCGGCCGAGGACGGAAAGGCCGAGGACAAGATCATTGGCTTCGCCAGGGTCGCCGCGGAGAAGGAGCGCTCCATGACCTTGATGCAGGGTATCCGCTTGTATCCCAAGGCCATCGCCTGGAGCATGCTGATCAGCGCCTGCATCATCATGGTATGTTTGATGTCTGCTCCATGCCTGGCAACTCGACGGCTGACACCGCGCGCTCGTGGCCCGCAGGAAGGATACGATGTCTGCTTGATCAACAACTTCTGTAGGTCCATTACTCATCCCAAACCTGGCCTCTGGTCCTCTTGGCTGCAGAGTTGCATTGCTGCTTTTCCAGCCAATCTTGGGAAGGAATCGGTGACGGCGGGGTTTGGGAGTTCGATCACATGGGGTCGGATCTAGCGCAGTGCTGACATGGACGTGCGTGTCTGTGGTTGCCAGACGCCTTTCCGCAGTTCAAGAGGAAGTACGGCGAGCAGCTGCCCAACGGGGACTGGGAGATTCCGGCTCCATGGCAAGCTGGACTGAGCAATGTGAGCTTGCCACAACCCTCCATCTTCGCCAGGGGACATCGGGCCGGCTGACCATGCGACCGCTCCAGGGTGCCAATGTGGGAGAGCTGATAGGCCTCTTGCTCAACGGCTGGCTTTCAGAGAGGTTCGGATATCGGTGGACCGTCATTGGCTGCTTGGTCCTCATCATCGCCTGGACGGCCATATTCTTTACGGCGCAAAATGTGCAGACTTTGCTCGCTGCTGAGATTCTGTGCGGTATTGTAAGTCGTTCGAACTGTCCGACTTTTTCCATCTTCGTGCTTTATGGCCATGAGCTAACCTTGTGTCTCTTTGTCATTAGCCATGGGGTGTTTTCCAAACCTGTGAGTCCGCCCGTGCCGCAGAAACTGGCAAAGAATATGCAAGGACCCTGCTAACTCTGCCTCAAGTGTGCATCACATATGCCTCCGAGGTGTGCCCGGTAGCCATGCGCGGCTACTTGACCACCTACGTCAACTTCTGCTGGGGAGCCGGTCAGGAGATTGGCATCGGGGTTTTGATGTCGATGCTGGAGCGAGACGACGAGGTATGGGAGCCTGTGATCCCAGGATCAGCCTATCTGCCCAAACTAACAGGGCTGGGGTCACTGACGGAAAATCTCGTTGCTCCAGTGGTCATACCGAATCCCATATGCACTGCAGTGGATGTGGCCTGTGCCGTTGATCGTCGGCATCTACTTTGCCCCCGAGTCGCCTTGGTGGCTGGTGCGGCACAACAAGATTGACGAGGCCAAGAAATCGCTCCTGCGGCTGACGAGTCTCAACAAGGAGACGGACTTTGATGCCGACGAGACGATCGCCATGATGGTGCACACCACCGCGCTGGAGGAGAAGGTGAGTGCATCATACGCGGGTCCAACGCTGACATTACTGACGATTCTTATCTTAAAAAAAGACTACTGCCGGCGCTTCCTACCTTGATTGTTTCAAGGGGCATGATCTCCGCCGAACAGAGGTATGTCCCGTGCCGTTCGACAACCGGGAAATCTTGCGGGCGCACCAACTCGTGCCTAGGCCAAAGACCCCTTGCTGACACGGGCGGTCAACAGATCGTCTGTATGGTGTGGGCCATCCAGAACCTCAGCGGCAACTCCTTCTCCAACTACTCAACCTACTTCCTAACCCAGGCTGGCCTCGACTCGACGGCCGCCTACGGGTTCGCCCTGGGCCAGTATGGCATGAACATGGTCGGAGTCTTTGGCGCCTGGTTCCTCATGAGCCTGGGCATCGGCCGACGCTCGCTGTACCTCTATGGGCTCTGCGTGCTCTGCACCATGCTCATGATCCTCGGATTTCTAGGTCTGGTGCCCGAGGCGAACCGGCGAGCCGGCTCCATCGCCACGGGATCAATCATGCTGGGCTGGTCGCTGACCTACCAGCTTACCGTCGGCACCGTCTGCTACTCGCTCGTCGCCGAGATCTCCACCCGCCGCCTGCAGATAAAGACCGTCGTGCTCGGCCGCTGCCTGTACATCATCGTCGGCATCGTCGCCAGCGTCCTCACCCCCTATATGCTGAACCCCGGCAACTGGAACTGGCGCAACTTTGCCGGTTTCTTCTGGGTGCGTGTGCCATGCCGTTTGTCCCGTCCTTCATTATTCCGTTCATAGGCTGACACCCATCCAGGGCGCTGTATGCTTCCTCTGCATCGTTTACACCTACTTCCGCGTCCCGGAGCCGTCGGGCCGCAGCTTTGCCGAGCTCGACGTTTTGTTCGAGCGCGGCGTCAGCGCCAGGAAGTTTGCCACCACCGACGTCGACGTGTTCGCCGAGCAGGTGGAGGAGAACCTCATGAATAACTATCAAAAGCAGCTGGCTTCTACCTCGCACGTCGAGGCGGCCGGTCGCGGAGTTTAAAGCTTCGCATTCGAATCTACCACTCGAGCGCCAGGTGGCCGTTTCAATGTGCTGCTGGGCTTCTCTTCGAGGGATTGGACGTTCCTACGGCTACCGAACCGAGCCCGTGTCCTGACGTGGGTGTCACGCTCTAACGGGCGACTATAATTAGCAACCCGGCGACCGCCAGATGTATCCCACGCAGCATCGTGTACTGAAAATCATTACTACTCTATGGTTCTCTGCAGTGAATACGACCCTATTGCATGGCGAGCACGCCATGGACTTGATCACCCGGGTTTAGTGCCCATGCACCAGATAAGCAGCAATGCAATATCACCCCGCCCGCTCATCATCACCACCCTGCCCCAGTGTTGCTATCAGAGCCCACCAACCAACGGACTGCATGTCACAGCAATCACAAATAGGCTGAAAAACACCGTGCAGGTCAGCATCAATGGCAAAAGAGCTGCCTAGCCGAAGGCCGATGGTATCCCCGCGGGCTTGGCGCCTAGATCGGCCTTGTCTCGACACAGAAGGTCCTGAAGCGGGGGTGGTCTGGGCTCCTTCCTGCTAGGTACTGGCGCCCGGTCTCAGGACGGAGCTTTGGGTTGCTGGTGCTTAGAATCTGCATCCGTTACTTGAGAGTATCGTGCCGGACGACTAGGTAGGTAGGTGTCTACCTAACCACACAGGTGGGATGTTGATATGATATATCAAGAACAAGAAATGTAAATGCAACTTGGATCAAGAGTTAGAACGGCGACACAGTGGCTGGCCCACAGCGGAGAAAGACAAGGCGACAGCGGGTGAGCCTGCCACCTTCCGCATTCGAGTCTGCCAAGGCTCTCACCAAGCGGGGGTTTCTGCGCCAGCGAATCGCATCCAATCGGCCGGGCTCGGACTGAAGGCCGCTGCTATCAGGGTGCCCGCACGGGGCTATCTTTTTGTTTTATTACTGGCTACCTGGGGTGCTGGGTACCTTACAGTGCTCACCTACCGCCCACCTCTGGGGGCATGGCGGATGGCGGTGCTGGTCGGCAGCTGCGGGGGCTGGGCTAGGCTAGGTGGACACAACAGTAAGACCTTGGAGGGAGTGGAGGGCAATATCAACCATGCATGCGTGTGTGTCCCGCTAGATGCCAGGCCACGGCTGCTGTGCGGCATTCGTTGGAGAGCGGTTTTGCTATCGTGGACCGCAACGCGACCGCCCGCGCGTCTTGGCCCGTTGCTATACCTTAGGTAGCCAGGATACCATATAAACGAGCTTTCCCGCCGTCTCTCCGCGCTGACGGCTTGTATCCAGCTTCTCGATCTCAGGTCGCTGCGTGCTGCTGTCCTTGCCCGCTACCTCCGCTAGTGTTTGCAGGCCACTCTCTTGTTTTTTGCCCGGGCATTCTCGAACCGGCTAAGCACACCTGACTGCCAAAATGGCCCGCTCAGTCCTGTCTCTGGGCGCGTCCCTCTGCCTGCTCGCCTCGGTGGCGATGGGCAAGGAAAAGCCGGTGGACGAGGAGATGGCTGCGGTGTTCTACGACTCGGGCATCATCCACGAGGAGATTATGGCTCACAAGATGGTACGTACATGAACTCGGCTGTGGCCGGGAGAGAATCCAAAACCTTGGAGTGTTTCTAACATGGGATACCATTGGTCTGTAGGAGCTCTGGGACCGCGAAAAGGCCATGGGCGTCATGGATAGCGCGCAGTACCCCGAGCTCGGGTTCACGCCCTGCGTCAACGGCTGGATCCAGGCCATCCCGGGCGATCGCAACCACACGTTCAGGTGCTCACAGATGGACCTGTACCACTTCCTGAGCCACGGCGCGACGGGGTCGTCAGGCCGCGGCTCGGGCGCCTGGGGCTGGATCGCCAACAACGGGCGCGAGTTCATCGCCATCGGGCAGGAGGACGGCGCCACTTTCGCCGAGATCCTGCCCGAGGGCAAGCTCAAGGTGGTGGCGCGGCTGCCGCAGGTGTCGGTGATCTCCAACTGGCGCGAGATGAAGAGCTACAAGAACTACATGGTGATCGGGTCCGAGGCGGCGGCGCACGGGATCCAGATCTTCGACATGAACCGGCTGCTCGACGTCGACGTCGAGGCCAACGGCGGGCCGGTCGTCTTCGACAGCCTCAACGACCTGGCTGGCTACACTAACGAGATGCCGACGGCGGGCCGTAGCCACAACGTCGTGGTCAACGAGGAGAAGAACTACATGGTCGCCGTCGGCTCGCAGCCGCGCAACGACTCGTGCCGCAGCGGCCTCATCTTCTTCGACATCACCGACGTCTCCAAGCCGGTGCGCCTGGGCTGCGCCGCCGACGACGGCTACGTGCACGACGCGCACTGCCTCGTCTACAGGGGCCCCGACAAGCGCTACGACGGCAAGGACATCTGCTACGGCTACAACGAAGACTCGCTCACCATCTACGACGTCACCAACAAGGCCAACGTGACCAACATCATCTCGCGCACCTCGTACGACGGGGTCAATTACACGCACCAGGGCTGGGTCACCGACGTCAACAACCAGGAGTTCCTCTTGCTGAACGACGAGCGCGACGAGCGCTACAAGGCCGGGCCGGCGGCCGACCAGCTCCCCGTGGTCTACATCTGGGACATCCGCGACCTGGAGAACCCCAAGCAGACGGGCATCTACAAGTACGACACGGCCGGCATCGACCACAACCTCTACATCAAGGACGGCATCATGTTCCAGAGCATGTACGGCTCGGGCTACCAGCTCCTGGACGTGTCGTCGGTCGGCCCCTCGGACCCGACGGGCGCGGGCATCTGCCGCGCGGCCTTTATCGACATCTACCCGGAGGACGACAACCTGCCCGGCGGCGGGCGCGTCGAGTTCGTGGGCAGCTGGTCGTCGTGGGGCTGGTTCCCGTCGGGCTTCCACGTCGTCAACACCATCGAGCGCGGCGTGTTCCTGGTCAAGCCCACGTCGCTCAAGTGCCCGCCCGCGCCGAGCTGCGCGGCCGACAACTGCCTGCGTGCCCTGCGCGCCGAGTCGGTCCGGGGCCGGCTCGAGGCGTCGCAGCAGTTCTGCACCGGCTACACGCGCAACCTGGTGACTGAAGTTTCGGTCCTGCCCGACTACGCACAGAAGGCCTGCACCGGCGACGCCATCGCTCGCGTCAGCAGCGCCTGCAGCTGCCTGCCCAAGCCGACGCCGGCTCTGTGAGGAGCGAGGGCTATGGTGGAAAAGGGCTCCGCAGATAGAAAGATACACGACAAGGAAGAAATAATGAAGACATGACAGCGCCGCAATAGTTCAACTTGAAAGCCGTTGACGCGTGGCACTCCGTGGACTCATGACGGGAGCTCAGCCACCTGTGCTGCATTAGGTGTAGCGGCTAGGGTGGACGCCTTGGCTGGCCAGGTTGGAGGGCATCACGACGCGACGATCGCCCCTGAATCGGATGGCACGCAGGCGCGAACCCTCCACGTGCATGCGCCATCGGGTATGCTTGTCTGAGACACTTTCCCGCACTCCCGCTGGCACTTGCCCGTAGCCGACGCGTTGACTGGAGCGACCAGGTGGATATTTGAATTGATGAATAAAAAACGCGTCAGAAGCCAATGGACGGACCGACTAGATCCTTGGCTCGTGAGGAGCCCTGCATGGTGGGGTCAACGCAGAAAGAAAGCAACCCGGCAACGCAGCCAGAATGATGTCACGGGCCCTCTGCAGCATCCACCACTGTGGATCGCTCAGTCCGACTCTGCCGCGATCGCGCCTGGAGAAGGGGATGAAATGGAGAAATGGAAATGGGTGGAAGAAAGGTATCATGACGAATTGCGGACAATGAAAAACCGCCCACTGTTCTCACATGCTTTCTGGAAGCCGGGGGAGCTCGGAGCTAGTGGACCCCACCCGTGACCCCGCGGGGAAGGCGCTGGTGAGCAAGGTGAGCTTGCCCCAAGCATTGTCACCTCTGCCGGTCTGATCTAACCTGCCAATAAAAAGGGAGGCACAGATGAAATATAGCGGCGGGAAATAATAGTAAGGAATGACTAGAAGGACCTAAGAGAGAAACCACAAAAAATAGCAGAGAACCGAACGAACGGGGCCAACCCATGATGTGGCCCAGCCCCCAGTCACATTCCATAGAGTTCCATCAATCACCCCAGCCTCCCCCGCGAACGCGGCTGGAAAGAAACGGGCGTGTCGATATAAGGTGTGTGATGTAGAAATAACATGGTAGACACGCTCTCGGTGGGCAAACAGCCGTGTCAAATCGCAATCACCGCCTCGTCTGTTCCTGCTGCGCTGTCCCTAAAAAAACCGCATCGTCACGCAGGTCCCTGCAACGTGGCGTCGTCCTCCGGCTCATCATTTGTGCTTTTTGAGGTTATTCTTTTTTTTTCCTAGCCTGGCCGCATACGAAAAGCCTGCACCCGACCCGAGCGGGAGACAGGACTCCGCCCGCGTGTCACCCCACCTGCAGCACACACACCACGCAGCACCAGACCAGCACAGCCTGTCGCCCGCACGCACCTTCCGACCTCTGAGCAGCTTCCAGCTTCGGCGCCGCCTGGCCTGATTGATCACAACCCAGCCCACGCAACGTTCCAAGAAGGAAGACAGCTCAACTCGCCTTGAGCCGACAGCTGTCTCGTGTATTCCCAGCCAAACAGACAGCAACCAACACTAGCACCTGCGTCGTCCAACACCGAGCAAAAGATCTACAAAAGCTGTGCATCCTGCCGATCCTGTTCGGAGAGAAGCACCAGTGTTTGTAGCACAAACCTCCAGCCTGCTTTTGAACCGGAGCACATCTTTCTTCCAGCCAAATCATCAATCATGGCCACTGCCGTTAGCTCTAGCCCGATCCCGCACTCGCCTCCGCGCGCCGGCGAGGTCAAGCGGCCAAAGGGTACGTGCTACACAGACGGGACCCTCATCCTCCCTCTCCCGTCTGTAATCTTACGGGCGTCTTTCGGCGCTCGGGCTGCTGCTGCTGCCTGTGCGACCGGCAGCGGCAGCGCGCCTCGATTACAAGGAAAACAAGGCGGCTAACCAAAAGTCACCTCGTCGGCGAACCATGCAGGCATCCTCAAGAACTCGTTCCAGCGCTCGCCGCCCATCTCGCCGGTGGCCGAGCAGTCCGGCGGCGGCGGCGCGGACGCGCGCGAGCCGCCCGAGAGCCCGCGCATGACGGACAAGGAGCTCACGATACAAAATACCCAGTACAACGCCGGCCACCGGCGCTCGTCGTCGGCCGCCCGCCCCGGCGCCGCCTCGCGCCGGCAGTCGAGCCGGACACCGTCGCACCAGGGCGAGGGCGAGGAGGAGTCCAACATACGGCTCAAGTGGGACGAGGCCAACCTCTACCTCACGGAGCAGGACCGCACCAGCACCATGAAGATCGACGAGCCCAAGACGCCCTACGCCAAGCACTACGACCCGGCCGAGGACCCCAGCGACGACGACGACAACAACGATGTGGACATGGGTGGCGGCGGCGGCAGCAGCAGCGCCAAGCGCCGCGCCGCCAACGCCTCGGACGAGATTCCGGGCCTGTCGCTCGGCGAGCCCGAGGAGGCGGTGCCCGACGAGTTTGTGCGCGAGGCCTCGCCTCGCCAGCGGGCCGTGCACGTCGACGATTCCGGGAGCGGCCACGACAACGACGACGACGAGCTGGCGGGGCTCAGCCCCGAGGAGCGCGAGAAGCATCGCCGCTTCAACCAGCTGCGCAAGAAGCACTACGAGATGAAGGACGTCGCCCAGCTGCTCGGCCACCCGGAGGACCTTGACGATATGGCTGACGAGGACGACGAGGACGAGTCGGCCCCCCCGCCAGTTCCGCCCTTGCCTAATGGACGTGGGGCGTAAGGGGCAGCAGCTATTCCTGGGTGGCCTTTTCGGTTCGTTGTGGTTGATAAGATGCGCATTTTTTTTTTTTTTTCGGTTTTCCGTTTAACCCGAGCTCTGGACTTTATCGGTATGCCGGCATGTCCGGCTGGCCTGGTAGAGAATCGTTTGGGGAGGATGGTTGTGCTTCTCATTTTAAAACTCGGAGTTTGCTCATTCTTGAATCCTTTTTCTCGGGGTTTCGCCCACCGCCTAGACTCCGTGGCCGGGACGGGAACCACAGCACATTTTTGGTGAATCAAGGAGAACGGGAATGGCCAAGGCGTTAGTTTTACTTTTTTTTTTCTCCTTTTCCTTTGTCGATCGAGATATCCATCATTATCACCTCAGCCTCTCCGGCCAGGAGAATTGGCATTATTCAAACTTGGTTACCATGCACCGTTTCTAGGGCCGCGTTGTTCCTTGAAGGGAATAAGTATCACTACGCCACGATATGATCATTGCGTTTTCGTACCGACCCACGGCTAGAATATCCAATTCAACAGATGTCTTCATAAAATTAGCGCTCAAGGGTGTTTCACAGCGCTCGGGAACGACAAGAAAACTCGCCAGCCCCTTCACAGCAACCCTTTCCTCGCAAGCTCGACCTTCCTCGCGGCCTCGCCAGCCTTGAACCCCCCGCGGGAGACGCAGATCCGTTGACCGTCGGCCAGCTCAAACTTGTCTTCGTGGTCGGGAAACGGGCACGGGCAATGGTGTGGGAAGTGCACGCAGGCTGCGCGGAGAAAAGAGGTGTTAGCATGTGATTCGTCCATGCCGGCCGGACGGCTGGACGGCCACGGGGCGTGCCACGTCTTTCCGTTGCTTCCGGGCCCGAGCCCCACCAGGCATGTAGCATGCCCGGCCGGACGGCGACATGCTTCAGGTCTCGGATCCGACCGGGGCCGAAAAGCAGGAAAAAAAAAAGAAGCAGGGAAAAAAGGGGACGGGAGACGAACCGAGCGTGTCGGGACAGAGGTAGTTGCTGCACTGGGCCGCGTCGACGTTGCTCCGGTACCAAGACGAGTCGCTCGGCACGTTTTGTTGTTGCTGCTGCTGTTGCTGCTGTTGGTGCCCGCCGCCGCCACCGAACATTTGGTCGAAGAAGCCGCCGAACTGGGCGCTGACGGCGCCTATCAAGGCCAGGAAGAGGAGCTGCGCCAGCGCGTGGGATTGCATCTTTGGGGTCGTGATTATGAGCTGTCTGTCGAGCCCGTCGGGGAGAGGAGTGTGCTGAGCAATGGCTATAGGTGGCCGGAGCGTTGCGCAGTGGAATGGCTGCTTTGGTTCTGGCGGCTCCTTGGTGTCGCATCCCACCCGGAATTCTGATGATGCTTCGCTGGCCTTGGGTGGCTTATCGTTATCGTGACTTGGTGACTAAGCAGCAAAACCTCGCCGCAGCAGACCCCCCTGTCTCCGTTCAGTGAGGCCATTGCCGACACGGCAGAAGAGCCCGCGGCAAGGCACAGAGTCTGCGGTTAATTGACGTCACTCGAAGCACCGCGGGGCTCCCACCGACAGCGCCAACCATCGTCGCACGCACGGCGACCTCCCCGATGAGGATAGCACCGCTGCAGCAGGCCCTGAGGGCGACCGCGGCCCCGGGCTGCCTGGCGGCGACGGCGGGCTTCACATTCGCCAGGGCACACCGGAGGCCGGACCTGCTGGGCAGCCCGGTGGCGCCGCTGGGAGGCACGGCCGTCGAGGGTCGGCGTAACGCGGCCGTCAAGTCGCAGGGCGCATACAGGATTCCCAACAAGGGGACGATTGCGAAGAAGATGGGCGCCAAGAGGAGCGGTGGTACGTTGCTGCGTTTGCGATGGAGCAGAGGAGGAAGGAGACCAAAAGAAAGATGGGAAGATTAATTCGACTTCTACGCCCCTCTTTTCTAGACCAGTTCGTGATCCCCGGCAACATCATCTACAAGCAGCGCGGCACCATCTGGCACCCGGGCGAGAACACCATCATGGGCCGCGACCACACCATCCACGCCGCCGTCACGGGCTACGTCAAGTACTACCGCGACCCGGCCCGCCACCCGACGCGGCAGTACATCGGCGTCGCCTTCGGGCGTGACGACACGCTCCCCTACCCGGCGCACGGCGTGCGGCGGCGCAAGCTCGGCATGGTGGCCGTCACGCGGCGCGAGCCCGAGCCGCTGCCCGAGCTGAGCGCCAGCGGCCTGCCGACGCGCGTCGTGCGCAAGGACGGCAAGGCGCCGCGGACAGCCGTCGACGACGAAGGGAACATCGTGGCGCGCAAGCGCTTCAAGAAGCCCCGCGCCCGCGTGCTGCACGAGATCGCCATCCGCCGCGGCAACCGCGTCCTGCTGCTGCAGAAGGACTACAGCTACCGCGAGTCCAACGCCGCCATCGGCCGGCTCATGGGGCGGCACAAGGGCAAGACGCCCGGCACGGTCCGCGTGGGCTCCGTCAAGGGCGCGTACCGCGCCCGCCGCAGGGCGAAGGCTGAGGAGACGCGCCTGCTCAAGGAGGCGCGCGAGCAGGAGGCGGCGTTGCGCAAGAAGGAGGCCGACAAGGCTGCCACGAAGAAGGCGGCTATGGCCAAGAAGGCGGCCGACGCGGCGGCCAAGGCCAAAGCCAAGGCGGACGCGGCTAGAGCTAAGGAGGCGGCGGCTCCCGAGGTCCGGGCATGATGAACGTGTTTGCTCTCAAGGGTGCGTGAGGGGTTGGTGGGATGCAGGCGGCATGTGCCAGCTAGATATCTCGTCTTGTCTTTGGCGGGTATGTACGATGTGGAATACATGCGCATTGCCTCAGGCGGGATTGGCCCAAGCCCGCGTTTGGAGAAGGCACCTTTATTGGGAGTGTGCAAGAGACCCGTCGAGGAATGCCGCCAGGAGAGCCTCCCCGGATTGGGAGTTTAAGTCATTGTCGCCTATGCGCGCGTCACGAAGAGCTTCAAGTGTTTCCACCATGGTTGTTCCCGCCGAAACGTCGTTTCCCGTCAGCCGCGCCTTATACCTACGTTAATATCGCGCAGGGTTTTGCTAGAAACGGTATTTAACCTATATAAGGTGCCAAAAAGCTCCAGGCCGAGACCGAGCAGATCTGTGTGTGCTTCCACAGATGACAGGGAAGGCACCTTGGCTGTCGATTTCCAGCCAGACACCATCTTGATACAGGGCAAGAGGCGCGCTGCTACTCATTCCACACGCAGAGCGCCCAGGCCGTCACAGACGAACTCAAGTTTAACAGCCTCCATTCCCCACGGGTACAGCTCCCGCCCGACTTCGCCGTCGGGCAGGTATTTACGTCCGACCTCGCCTCCTTCCCAGCACCAGTCGTAGCACAGACGGCGACGTTTTCTGTAAAACCCGTCTCTCATGTCGCCGAGGCTTGCTGCGGAGAAACGTGTGTGTCTGACGACGTTGTTGCTCCGCAAGTCGTGAAAGAGGACCCGGAGCGTCCGCTCCTCCACCTGCGACGGTCGGAATGTTTCGACGTCGGCGAGGACGAGATACGTCACCAGGGATTCCAGTTGCATCTCGTAGCGCACTAAAGCGCCCGGCCGCCCCGGCCGTCCCCATATTTTCGTACCGCCTCAGAATCTCACGGGGCGGCGGGGCATAATTATCTTGGCGGGATTAGAGGAGCTCCCGGACGGCGTCTTCGATGGCGAAGCGGGCTGGAGGATCGGTCCATCTTGCTCGACAGCTCCGGCAGCACGTCAAGAACGCGGCGCCAGCCGTCGGGCGCTTCGTCGTCGCCATCCCGTGACGCAAACAGCGCCGGGTCGTCCAGGACCACGGCGGTGCCGTCGTCGATCAGCAGGTCGTCCGGGCTTCCGTCCTGTGCGTAGCGCGGCAGGCCCTCCCACACCTCAGCATCCGCATCGTCGTAGTGGGTCTGCAGGATGGTGGGCTCGTCCCAAGGGTTTTCGCATTGGCTAGCACACCACCTCGCCTCCTCGCCGCGCCACGGGCGGGGAATAGTCTCGATCTCGCGCTCGGCCGGGGGCGCCAGCGGCCCCGGGCTGTGAGGCACCCCATTCACAAAGATCCTAGCATCCCAACTTGCGCCGTGCGCACCAGGTCGCCTTTCGAAGACCTCCCACGCCGGGAGCCGATGAAAGGAGCCGACTAGCCAACTTATCAACAGGTACCGCTCGCCTCGCGGCTGGCCCCAAATGGTGGAATGCTCCGGGTCAGTTTCGAGATGTTTCGCTACGGGCATCGTAATTTATTGGTGGATTCATGGTGTCGCGGCGCTTCCCTTGTTTTTAATGCTTTGCTGTTTTAATATCAAATGGCCCTCTCACACGATGCGGACCCGCAAGTGGCCTCTAGGCTAATTCATCGCAATATAAAACTCTTCGTCCTCTTCCGCGAGCTTCTGCTCGTCACTGAACGCGTCTGGGTTCACACTCAGATCGTTTCTGGGCGTCTCCGCGTCCACCGCCACAAGCTCCGTCTCTTCAACTTCATCGTCGTCCTCGTTCCCCCCGCCTCCCCGGTGAGGAACGCCGTCCTGTCGAATAACACCCCCCCTCGGCGTTGTCCTCGCCCTTCGGTCGGATGACATGCAGGCGGTACGCAAAGACGATCCCGGGCGCCGTCTAATACGACCGGCTGCTCTTGTCCTCGCTGGCCCGAGACGACCCCCCTCCCACCTCCAACGGCATCACCCCACCCGCCGGCACCGGCCCGGACCCGCCCACTGACCCCGACATCTCGAACGCCTTCTTGTCCGTGACGGTGAACGAGTCCACCGCCGCGCGGAGTCCGGAGACGATATACACACATCGCTTCCCGAACTGCCGGCTGTCGATGTGCCGCTTCACCTCGTCCAGGCCGGTGATGGTCCGCAGCGCCTCGAGGTCGACGGTGCCGAAGCTTTTGCTCCGCGGCCACGACAGGCCGGTCTTGCCGTTGGACGGGGCCGGCTCGAGGGACCTGGCCAGCAGCTCGGGGCTGAAGGAGCGCTTTTTTCGGCTGAGAAGATGCGGCTCTTGTCGGCGAGGGATTTGGTCCCGGGGAGGGCGACGGCCGGGTTCTCCGACCGGGGGGCGAGGGAGGCGAGCGTCACGGTCGGCCGTCGCGGGCGGGAATCGCCCGCCCAAGGGCGATGGCACCGTCGGGAAGGAAGGTGTGTCTCGACGCTTTCGCACCTGATTTGACTAAGTGGTATGGGATTAGGTGCTTGATGGGGAACGCCGGCCATCAGTCTGCGACGCATTTCGACAGCAGGGGATGGCCGCGTGGGGGTGTACTCCAGTCTCCGAGGGGGACAAGTTGGGTTGAGGGCCATACCCAGGTCTTGCTCGACATCTTGCTGTTGTTTGCAGTACGTCTGCTCGCCGGCGGGTTTCTCCTTGCGCAATGGCAGTTGACTATGAGATCCGATGTCCAGTCTCGAGGTCCCAGCCCCGACTGATGCAAGCGTCGTGACTTAGCCCAACCGTCGCGCGAACCAGTCTCAAGCGGGAGGAGTCCCATAGCTGCCCAATTTCACATCACTTGCCCTCATTCAGCCGTCACCCGAGGTAGGGCCGCCTACCCGCCCAGCGGGCAGCCCTCAGTCTGGCCGATCTATATACTTAACGCGTAGCTCCCTTCCGTCTCTATTATTCACAAAGAGAAAAGATCAAGTGCGGATGCAGTAGCTGTAATGCGGGCTTTTCTTCGCTCTTAATATGGGTACTGACTATGGCTATAAAAAAAAAGAAAATAGAAAAAGGGAAGGGAAACCTCCCCAAAACATTTGCCACTCCTCGACGATTTCGTCCTCTCTGCCTCGGCCGCAAGTCAGGCTGCTCAGCCACTTGCACTATCACAGCTGGCCTGACGGGGTCCGTTTTTGATAGAAATTGATCACGAAAAAAGGGATGTGAGTCGACGACGCCACTGGACGACACCTCGTTAGCAAGATCATACCACAATGCGCCGCAAATGGAACGAAAAAGTCAGGGGAGGGCATGACATACCTTTGATTTGCGCTTCCCGGCGTTCGGTTCCGTCGGGGTGTCGCTCTGTGATGCTTTGTGCACATCCGCGTATGTCTCGCTTTGGTTGAGGGCCGTTCCGGCCGTTTCCTGGTCGGCCTCGTTCTGTGCACTATCGATGGAACTGCGGTTCCCGGAGTTCGGTTCCGTCTGCATATCCGCGTATATCTCGCGTTGGTTGAGGGCCGCTCCGGCCGTTTCCTGGTCGGCCTCGTTCTGTGCGCCATCGATGGAGCTGTGATTTCCGTTTCTGTGCTGCATGATGAACGAGTGTTCAGGTGGTGGTAACACCCTCACATCCCAAAGCTTGACGGTTCGGTCGTCTGACGCCGACGCGAGTTGTCGGCCGTTGTATGAAAAGGCCACTGAATTAACCTCATCATTATGCCCTTCGAGCGTCGCAACGCAAACGCCTGTCGCCGTATCCCAAAATTTGACGGTTTTATCGGCCGACGCCGACGCGAGTTGCCGGCCGTCGTACGAAAAGGCCACTGACCAGACCCGATGGCTATGCCCTTCAAGCGTCGTAACGCAAGCGCCCGTTGCCGTATCCCAAAGTTTGACGGTTTTATCCTTCGACGCCGACGCGAATTGCCGGCCGTCGTACAAAAAGGCCACTGACCAGACCCAATCGGTATGCCCTTTAAATGTCGCAACGCAAGCGCCCGTTGCCGTATCCCAAAGTTTGACGGTTTTATCGGCTGATGCCGATACGAGCTGCTGGTCGTCGTACGAAAAGGCCACTGAATTAACGTCATTATTATGCCCTTCGAGCGTCGCAACGTAAGCGCCCGTCGCCGCATCCCAAAGCTTGACGGTTTTGTCCTCCGACGCCGACGCGAATTGCCGGCCGTCGTACGAAAAGGCCACTGACCAGACCCGACGGCTATGCTCTTTAAACGTTGTAACGCAAACGCCCGTTGCCGTATCCCAAAGTTTGACGGTTTTATCAGCCGATGCCGATACGAGCTGCTGGTCGTTATGCGAAAAAGCCACTGACAGGACCCCATTGTTATGCCCTTTAAACGTCGCGACGCAAGCGCCCGTCGCCGCATCCCAAAGCTTGACGGTTTTGTCCTCCGACGCCGACGCAAGCTGCCGGCCGTTGTGCGAAAAGGCCACTGACCGGACTCGACCGTTATGCCCTTCGAGCGTTTGCAGGCACATATTGAAATCCACTTCACTCCCTCCCTTTGAGGCTTCCGCCGTCTGGGTTGAAGCCGACGCGAGCGTTTTGCGGTTGGCGGTGTCATCAGACTCGGCCTCGGCGAAGTAGCCGCAGTCGTCAAAGTAGTCGGTGTACTCGTCAAGGCTGATGGGCTCGGAGTGGTCAGCCCTATCGTAATGGCATAGCTTCAGACCGACGGCGTTCTCGTCCTCTGGTGCCGCCTCCCTGATCCACCGGCCGATGGGGCTTTCGTCATCCCCTTTGTCCGGAAGTTTGAACGCCCCGGGATGTTTGTTCAGGTCGTGGTCGACGGGCTTCGGCCAAGGCAGAGCACGAAGAGCGAATCCGTACGCCTCTCGCAGCACATGGTCGACCAGGTCCGGTGCGTCTTCGGGCGCGCAGTCGGAACAAAACGGGCATGTCTTGATCCCCATCGTTTGAACCGCAGACCAGGAGAGAAGCGTGGAGAGGGAGTTGTCTGAAAGTTCGTTTCTATGATCGTTTTGAAGGTGGATCGTCATGGCCTCCATGCTCGGCTGCTTCGCGCCGTCCTCGTCGTCGCAAAACGGACACTGCCACCGCGGCAGGTGGCTCTTTT
Source organism: Magnaporthiopsis incrustans (assembly GCA_003049425.1). Taxonomy (NCBI): domain Eukaryota; kingdom Fungi; phylum Ascomycota; class Sordariomycetes; order Magnaporthales; family Magnaporthaceae; genus Magnaporthiopsis; species Magnaporthiopsis incrustans. Next base: position 52,931 of record PYSR01000099.1, read on the forward strand.
TGACATGCACCTCCCATTCGCGTCGTGTGCAGAAAAGAAGCTGTGGTGTGGGGCAATCCTCGGCGATGCAGGTGTAAGGACACAAGTCCTCGACCATATGCTGCCTGAATGAATGATATTTATTAGGAGTCGCCATAAGGGGGGACGGAAAAAGAGTGGGTATACATACTTCCAGAGCTTGGGATCCTTGAACGTCTCCACCTGCAACGACTGACAGCAACAGGGACACTGAAAGATCTTTCGATCTTCAGGTATGACGGGGGGTTCTGGAAACTCGGCATCGGAGGCGATGAGGGTAATTTGCGTCTTGGTCGCCTTTGGCGTATACGGTTTATTTGGAGCGAACTTTAAAGTTCCCTCGGCTGTGGAGGCGCGGGAAAATCCCGAAATGCTTGGCGCCAAGAGGGGACCCTTGCCCTTCGCAGAAGGCGTTGGCGGGTGATCCCGAGAGCCGCCCTCAGGGTTACGTGAATAGACGGGCCGCTCATCTTTCTCGAGAGTATCGTCGACGGACAGCGGAATTTCAAGCGCTGCTGGGTGGTGCCTGTGTGCCTTTTTTTGGTCCCTCGAGCGTCTTTGTGCGAGCAAAAACTGGTGTCGTCGTCTTAGGTTTGCGTCGATAAGCCTTCGTTGCAACGCGGATAGCGTGGACGGGTCCAGCTCCTGGCGCCCTTCTTTTGTCGGACGAAGAAGAAGCACACATTCGAGGTGTTTCTTCAATTCTTGGTGTTCGTCAGGGTCGAACGTCCTATCGGCTTTGCGACTTCGCGATGCTTTTCCGGTCCGCCGGATGGCCACACCGACCAAAGCTAAGTTCCGGATGGCGGAGTCGACGTTTTGGATACTCTCGTCGGAGTTTTGGCCCTCCTCAGAGAGATTCGCGAGGTGGTCGAGTGAATCGGAAAGCATGAGGAGAATGTTTTTCACTACGGCCAGGTCGCTGGGCCGTGACCGGAGCCTCGAGTCGAGCGAGAGCCCCGGCTTCGCAATGGCACCGACGCCATCGACCCAAAGGTTGAAGTCTGCCAGGCGGTTTTCCAGCCGTTCTTTGGACGATGGGGTCTGGGAGGCTGAAGCCTTGTTGAATTTGGAGGCGCAGGCTTTCGCCAGATCCAGGATTGAGCCTGCTGTTCGATCCACGGCAGGCGTTGCCGATCCGCCAGGAGTCGTCGTCATGGCGGCCCAAGCCGCAGGCGGAACTTGGTCTTACCGTAGGCGAGTTGGGCGATGTGACAGGAGACCATTCAAGCTCTTTTCCCCGCGGCGGACGCCTGAGCCATCCAGCCGCCCCGCCGATGGGCGTCAGGATCGCTGATTTGCCCAGTTCCGACCGTCCCCGAAAAGTCCTAGCGGAAAGGTCACGTGCATTCGTGCCTAACCAGTCCCAGACCTTTCAGCCTCGCGACATCGAACGGCGGCAAGCAGGCACTCCCATCCCCCAACCTGAAGCATTGCTAACCCACACATAGAGCGATGGATGAAGACACATATACTCGGCTGAGGGAGCGTGGTGCGGAGGTCGCTAAGGCTATCTACGCAGCCGCTGACAAAAAACGCATGACGCCCTCTGAAGCCTGCTACAGGGTCGCGCAGAACGTCGCAGCCAGGCTTTATCTCATCAGCGTATATCTGGGCTCTCTCCCGCCCTATTGGATTGAGCCTGACGTCGGAGATCTTTGCCACTCCCTCCTGCAGGACCTCTTGGGCATCACCACGGTAAGAGGCGGCGCCCCCTTTCAGGCACACCGCGGGTAGGGTGTGATCATGCTGACAGAGATGTGTGCACATCAGCCACCAAAAGAGCCGTCCGGCCCCGGCCCCGCCCTCTTCCGACGCCTAGCTCGGTTCTCGGCTCCCCCTAGCGGACCCAACCCCCCGGATCTCGAGACTAGTCTCTTGAAGTTCTTCAGGGCACAACACACAACAGCACAAAGGCTCATGAGCACCTGCGATGAACTGGTGGCCAAGCTCGCCAAGGACGACGCCGAGAACGATGCTCAGCAAGTGCCTCAAAGCGCGCTGAAAAAGCTCAACTGCGGCGCCGACATGTCAGAATACTTCAATGGCGGCGTGTTCAATGCCCTCCAGCTGATATCCAAGTGCAACCCGGAGTTCCACGAGAATGTGGTCGGGGACCTCTGGCATCCAGCTCGGTTGTGCCTTGACGAGGCCGAGGTTGGCATTCGAGTCCTTGTGTCACCTACCACTGAAACGGGCGACTGGCAGGAATTTTGCGTGAGAACGTGTGTCATGATTCTTCTCGCTAACAATGCTCCCTTACCCACGCTGACAGCACGCAAGCAGTCAACCAGAATCCTTCGGTGACGAACACTGGCCGCCCCTTCCCGAACAGGGGGGCTTCTGCGATATTCTGGAAAAACAGTTCACCGCCCGCGTTTTCTTGTCGTTCATGAAGGGCCGTGGCTTCACAATCGCCGGGGACGCGCAACAACCGCAGCAAATTCTCCAAGCCGGTCGCGAGGAGTCACTTGCGACGGTCCTTCGCAAATACGATCTCAAACCAAAGGACAAGGTTCTCCTCGCGTCCGCAGTGGCGCGGGCGTACTGGCAGTAGTAAGTGGATCTTCGCCCGCCCACATTCCACGGCGCCCGGTAGAGTCTGATCCTGAGCTGCGCAGCTACGACTCGGACATGATGAGGACTAGATGGACAAGCGACACGATCTGGTTCATGCCTGAGAAGGAAGGCGGAGCCCAAAGGGATCAACTGCCCCTGTGCGCGTACCTGTCGTTCCCCTTCGGTAGCTCAGACGGCTCGTCCAAAGACATCTTCCTAGACCCGTTTCTGACGCATCGACACCCCCGTATTCTCGACGTTGGTGTGCTTCTCCTGGAAATCGGTCTTGGGGAAAAGTGTCCGGGAGGCAACAAACGAGAGCTTGTTGCACAGCTCAACACCAACCACATGATTGCGACCAAAACATTGGAGAGATTGGAAAAGGCAACCTGGGACGGCTTCTTAAACAAAAAGGTCTTCGACCAGGCTGTGAAGTTCTGCCTCGACGGCAAGAACTTCATCAAGGCCCCGAAGAAGCCGAAGACTGGCCGGCTCGGTCTTGCAAATCCTCCCGAGCCGATGACTGTTGAAGAGCGGAAGAAGGGGGTCATCGAGAGGAGGAGAATCTTCTTCCAACACGTCGTCCAGCCGCTCGCGTGGCTGGCGAGGGAGGGCTTCAGGGCACAACCTGGGCTCATCACCTACGTCAGCGAGAAACGCCCCGAGCCTCAACCAGGGCCAACCGACCCCGCACAGCAACCAGATGGAGAATGTCTTTTCCACGCCGAGATCGTCCCCAGGATGTGGCTCGAGGACATCAAGAAGATCAGCGGATCGGTGGAGCGCAAGCGCCGAGAACATGGAATCAAGGACCCCGTTCGAGTTGCGATCCTGGACACGGGACTGAACACGGATCTTCCCATATTCGAAAAGAAACCAAACCTCAAGCATGCTGTCAAAGACTATGTAGACTTCGTTGATGGCGCGTCGACCATGACGGACACTTTTGGCCACGGCACCTTGATGGCAAGAATCGTCATGGAGTGCGCACCCGGCGCGGAGATCCTTGTTGCGCGGGTCGCCAGAGACAGCAAGGAGCTCAAGATCAGCCGGGAAAACATTCGGAAGGTGGGTTGAGACAACCTCTTGTTTCGTGTCAAGCGAAAGTATTCTGACCACTGCTCGCGGATCCACGCCGTCGATGCAAGCGGATGCAATAGGCTATCCTCTGGGCAGGCCAACCCGGCAAAGCCGACATTATATTCACGTCGTTCGGCGTCTCCCGTAAAAACGAAGGCGGGATCGGCGAGGCCATCGAGGCCGTCGAAAGGGAGCGCGGGGAAGACATCATCTTTTTCGCCAGCGCCGGGAACTCGGATACGGACGACGAAAGCTTCCCGGCCTGCCACGACTCGGTCGTTGCTGTTTACGCAACCAACAAGCACGGAGTGCCTCTTTCGTCGAATGCAGCAGCCCCCGGTCAGAAGGCCTGGGTTCTGGGCACGTACGGCGACCCGCCAGACTCGCTCCGCGACGAGTTCGCCACCACCCCCTACCCGGGGATCTGCGAGGCGGGCTCGTCCATCGCCACGGCGGCCATGGCGGGCATCGGCGCGGCGATGCTCGCGTACGCCGCGGTGCTCCCCTCGCTGGAGGAGCGGCCGTGCAACCACGTGCTGAAACGGCTCCGGACTTCCCGGGGGATGGAGGCGCTTCTCTGCCGGCTAGCGCCCGAGGCAAAAGCCCACCCGTGGCTCCGGGCCGTGAAGCCGCCGATGTTCTGGAAGAACAAGCCGGACGATTCGATAAGGCACTGCGTGTTCATCGACGCGCTGTCGGACGTGGAAAGGTTGTCTCCGAGGCGGCCGCGGGGGCCGGCGAAGAAGACTTGACATCGAGGCCCAGCAGGCTTTGACGCGAAGTGGGGTCTCCCGTGGCCCAGTGACGATTTGCCGCGCGGCTTTCCGACGGCAACAACCCGGAGGGCTTTGCGGCGGGTGCACTGTGGTGCGGTCGGCAGGGGCTCAATTGAATCCTTCTGCCGCTGAGGTTTTGAGCAATAAGCCTGCTCCAGCGGTCCGGGTCCGCCTGGGGAGGGTCGTAAAAAGGCGTGCAAATGGTGAAGTCGACGTCGTGGGTGCGCTGTACGACACCCACCACATCCCAGCCGCCAATGTTGTGCGGGAGGCGCACGACGGTAGGCATGCCATTGGCATCGCCTTACGGAGAGGAGGCTGCGGCGAGAAGGAGGCGGGCGTCGGACGAGGCGAGAGACGCGCTCCGGCGCGGGTCACTCCATCAACCTCGAGGTCGACAGATGTCGCGGCGGCGCCCGGGGGGACGGGCCCTCTCGGCGGCCCTTTGGACGAGGTGCTCCTCCACACGCCGCTGGGACTCTTCCAGGTCGCTAAAGGGCGGGGCCGACTGCTTAATACCTTTCCTAGGTGCCTTACCCTGGGAGCAGACGGCCTGTTTGTAACAGGCGGCCGTATTTTCGCCCTGGCGGAAACCGGGAGGAAAGTCGAAACGATATTATCTGTAAATGTGCCATGGGTTTGGCGTCGGCGTTGGAAGGAGGTGGTGTCGTGGTGATTTTATCCCTGAGCATCACTGGCTGTGCTTTCCCAGTCTTCATGTCCCTACGTCGTGCTTTCCTACGTTGTGCTTGGTCAGTGCGCCCATGACATGATGGGCAGAGGATATTGACAAAAATTCAGCCTTTCCCTAGGCTCTAGTTTCTCAAAACCACCAGCTACTCACCTTCGTCTCACCTCCGATACTAGTGCCTTTCACTATCTACCATCTACCACCCACTTCGTAGCTGAACCTCGTCGAGGCCCTTCGCATATTCCCGTCAAATTTGCGGTGTCTGTCTTCTTTCCCATGCCGAAGCAAAACTTCCGGCAGAGTGTTTTGGGCCCGATCAGCTTGGTTACCACCACCATGACATGCAACGTCCAGACCAGCCTCTGCCAAGATTGGAAACCTCTACTCGAATGAGGGCCCAGACGTCAAGGCCGACTCCAGGCCCCGATACACACCGGCCCCATCCAACCTACCGGCCTGGAAGCAACCCGTTCAGAGGGAGCTGAACTCCCGGCCCAGGTGGGAGCGTCGCCAACACGGAGCGCAGACGGCAGCCGTGGAACCGATACGCCGCCCGTGCCCCCTACATGGGCAGAGTATCCTCGCGACGCACGGCCGGGACGACAAGAAGGATGCGCGGGATAGGGGCCCAAGAAGTTTGGGAAAGGCGAAAAAAAAAAAAAAAGGTATGAACCATTCTGGAGTTCGGCCAGTACGCTTTTATTTTTTAACAAGTTGTGACGTTCCGTAAGCTTGCTCGCCGCCGCACCACCAGGCCCTGGAACCCGAAATCAATTTTCCTACGGCTAAAGCTCTCCTGAGAGTCCGACCCACCGATCAATCAGACCAAACCGGTAACCTACATAACAAGTCTGAAGAAGCTGCAGAAACAGGTCGCCTACGCACCTGTACGCGCGCTCGCGGGCAAGCGTTCTACCAAAAAAAAAAAAAAAAAAAAAGCCCCTAAATCCCCTAAAGCCCGTCGGAAACACTTGCGACGGCCTGCGGCGCCCGGGCGTAGCGCCATTCGCCACTTCGTCCTGAAGCCAAAGAAGCTGAGAGAAGATGCGGCGCTCCGGCCCGCCAAGACCCACTCCCCCAAAAAAATGCAACGGCAGCCTCACAACCCCCGCGCCCTAGGCCTGAAGAACCACCAGCTCGCCGCCGCAGCGCGGCCCGAGACCACCAGCTCAAACTGCGACATGCGCGAGGCCCACGATATCATACCTTTGACGCCTTTGGGCACAAGCTACAGTGTAGGAAGGGGAAGGATTTAGCATGATTCAATTTTCTTTTGGACGAGCCTAAGCTTAGCGAGTACCGGGCGCCTGCCAACAACGGCCTGGGATGCGTCCTCCGCGGGGCCCCAGGGGAGGATGGCCACTGGCCGGGCCCTTCGTTTCGCATTCGACGCGGACACTTCATTTTTGGCCAATATTTCCTGGCGGATGAAAACTGCCAGTAAAACGATATTCCTGGCCCTTTTAAAATTTCGCCAATATATCTTCGCACAGGTTTGAAGCTTTCCAAGATAAAACACTTGCCTAAGGTAACGTTTTTTTTTTTTTTAGCGCAAGATCAAATATGTCAGTAACAATAATGCTAGACATCCTGGAATTCCGCTAACGTGTTTTTACAGACAGATTGCTGGGTTTATAGGGAAGCTTCTATGGCCGTCCGCCGCCAGCTCCCTGGGAGGAACGAAAAAGCCGTCGCATGCGATCAGCCGCGCACCCCTTTTCCGATAAAGAGTTCCGGACTGGTGCACATCCCAGCTCGCATAGCCAAATGCGGTGTCCTAGCCTTGTTAGATTAACCACGAGATGATTGGGGGATTGCGCGCCTCCAGGTTCAGTGTCAGGCAAAGGTTTGGGCAAAGGTTCAGTGTAAGGCGGGGGTTCGGTGGCAGGTAAAGGTGCGCCTCCAGGTTCGGTGTCAGGCAATTTACCTATTGCCAACAGCTTGCCGGTCGATGGATGGATATAAATCGTCGAGGGAATGTGGATGTTGGAACAGTGGTTGGGTTTTTTTTAACACATATCTGGGATCGCTGCATTCAATGCGAGAAAGCACGGTATTTATAAGGGGGGCCCATGGTTCGTTTTACTACTCTAGGCAGATGTGGCTCATGACGGGGGCGGGCCGAGAACAATCTTAAAAGTAAAAAGGCGGTGGACTGCACTTAATTCCTCTCAACTGGCAGCACAGGCTTCCGCTACGGGACAACCTGCGGTTGGCAAGGCGGACGGGATTATCCTTTATGGTATGGCCACCTGCGGCCGTCGAAACGGATAAGGCAAAAGGCCAGGCTGCCAGTAAGCTCTAGCTACTTTGGCCAGCGGTCCATATACTTTTTGATATTCCCGCTGAACGAAGTAGCAAAAAGCTGCAAGAAGCTGCTGGGCGAGTCGTTGAGCTTGCTGGCGGGCGCCTTTGCAAGTTATTTTTATGGGGTCTTTTTCCCGCGCGTTCTTCTGGACGGAGCAATCGCGCGAAACAAACATCGTACATATCACGTGCGACAAATACCTGGGAACATGCCGGTTCGCCTTTTCCGGCCAGCAAGATTGGATACGCCGTACCAGGTAGTTGCATGACCGAATCGAGAGGAGTACCTCGGTGATGGACAGTGATGTCGAGAATTTGCCTCCTTCATTGTCTGCCGCTCGCTCAAATGGAAAAGTTTGAAGCATCTCTAAGGTCGAACTGTAGGAGTCTGGATAGACCACAGGCGTCTCGGGTAGCGCATGGAATGTGCGGGCAGTGTAGTGCTGGGCCTGTTGTGCTTCAGTATCCACTGCTATCCGGGATAGGCACCTCACACAATTGCCAAGCATCGAATGGACAAGCGAATATAGAATACACAACACAATGTCAATCAAGTCTATAGTCTAATGATACCATTCTATCCCAATTTTCTCTTTAACCGCAGCAGCCAAATATTGGCAGAAAATGTCCCCTCTAATCCCCAGGGCTCGTATCTTGTCTTCCCGCCACCCACATAGCCGACTGCTAAGCGTCGGAGCTCTCGCCTGTTTCCTTGGGTCCAAGCGGATGACGGCTATGGCTATCCAGAGTTTGTGGCGTCGACGCTCCCTCCACGACCCTCTCCGCAGCCAGGTTGGCCTGCTCAGCGAGAGCCTTATCTTCGAATACTAGGCGAGGGGTTTACGCCAGTTAGCAGAGCCCAAGAAGTTTGCCGAGCGCCAGGGTGATCTCCTAGGCTGGGTGGTTTCTTACAAAAGGCCAACTCCTCCAAGGTTCGCCCGGATGTTTCCGGGAACATGAAGTAGATGAAGACGATCTCGAAGGCCAGAAAGCAGCAATACGTGATGAGATACCTCCAGCTTATGCTCTCGAGGCCAATGGGGTTAATGAAAGTGGTGAAGAAGCCCGCCGTGCGGCTGAAGAGCTGGTACCAGGCGATGCCGCGAGCGCGCTGGGCGAAAGGCCATATCTCGACCAGGTAGGCTGCCGGTACAAAAGAGGTGGATGTGTCAGTTGCTGGAGACTGTTTTTTTTTTCTTGGAAAGGGTGGTCCAGGGTAATCCCAGCGACCGTCTGTCACGTACTGTAGGTCATGGCGTTGTACCCAATAGCGTAGAACGGCTTGTACGCAAAGATGAAGAACAAAACGGCCGCGTTCGCGGCCGGGTCCGGGCGTCCGGCCTCGCGCGCGGCGGTGGCGCGCTCCATGGCCACGGTCCAGGCGGCGTAGACGCACAGCAGGCCGCCGGCGCAGACGAAGAACATGGGCCGCCGGCGGAGGCGCCTCGCTAGCAGCGCGATGGCCGTGCCGCAGACCAGGCTCCAGCACGCGATGGAGAGGTTGACCTGCTGCTGGAAGACGGAGTCGGTGCGGCCGATCATCCCGAGCAGGTCGCCCAGGTAGTACGAGATGAGCGAGTTGCCGCTCCACTGGGAGAAGAGGCCCAGCGCGGCGCTGACCAGCACGCGCCGCCGCATTCCGGCCGTGGCGAACAGGTCGGCGTACGAGCGGCTGGAGGCTTCGAGCTCGAGGTCGATCGTCGTCTTCATGTGTGCGAACTCGGCGCGCACAAAGTCGGAATCGTGGGCGCCCTCGGCGTGGTACTCGGCTAGGATATGGTACGCTTCCGACTCGCGGTTCTTGGTGATGAGCCATCTAGGGCTCTCGGGGATGAAACTGGGGATGTAGGAGTCAGCGTCTTGCCTCGGGCTATCAAGCCCACCCACGTACGGGTATCTATCTGCCACCTAGACATACAAGACAAAGGCCATCTGGAGCAGCGAGGGACACATTTGCAGCCACGAGGGGATCCTCCAGCCGTAGTTGCCTGCCAGATTGTTGGTCCCGAAGCAGATGGCGGCCGCCAAAATTTGTCCGACGTACTGGCAGTCGGGCAAAATGTGTTAGTGTAGGCTCCTATAGAGTGTCATAACGAACAGGTGTGCCCGGATACTCACGTATGCCACGTTGAAGAGCGAGGTCAAAACTGCTCGCTCCTTGGGGTACGCGAGCTCCCCGATCAGGCTCGAGCCGCTCACGATGCAGATGGGGATGCCGAACCCGAGGAGCATGCGGGCGACGATGTACATGGCGGCTGATATTCGGGTTGGTGGCCACGTCAGAATGGTTTTTTTTTATTTAACTGATGCAGCAGTACGGAATGACCCCAGCACAAGGACATACCGTTGACGGAGAAGCCCTGGATAATGGCGCCAAGGACCATGATGGCGGAGCCGCCAAAGATGGACCAGCGACGCCCGAACCTATCGTTGACCATGCCGATGAAGGGAAGAGACATGATGGCTCCTAAAGAGTAGGCAGCCGCAATGATGCCCTTCAGCTCCCCGGACATGCCGCCTTTGGGCTTGTCGCCGAAGACTGGGCATTATTAGCAAGGGAACAAACATGACTGGAGCAAAGGACGAAATAGCAGTTTGCCCGTGTCTAGGGCTTATTCTCAGATCTGGGGTAAACTGTGTGTGTGGATACGTGTGGTTGGGTGGGTGTGTAGTGTGGGTGGGTATAAAATAGCACAGCAGTGGTGGAGGCTTGATGATCAATAATGGCACTTACAGATCTTCCAGCTCGGCACAATCTGCAGGGCATTGATCATCTGGGAGTCGAACCCCGAGGTCAACTCGATGCCCATGCAGGTCGGGAACAGCATAAAGTACAGGTGCCGCAGGTTCGGCTTGCGATACCAGGGCACCAGGTCCTCCTCGGCTGTGCGCTGGATGATGGGATCCGCCTCGCCTGTTTGCGCACGCTGCGCCGAGGCCCTAAGCGTCACCACCATGCTTTGATGCGTCACTTTATCGGGCAGTGGAGGAGGCGTGTGTCTATCGTTTCCTCGTGGGCCCCCTGCAAGCGGTCAGCGGTCGTGGCCAATCATCTCCCAGCCTGCTGGCGGAAGCGACAAGCCAAGAATTCGGTGGACACCCCCTGCCCGGCATCTGGGCGGCTCCAATAGGGGGATGCGCGCGATATCCATGGTCACCACTCCGGCCCGCTGGCAGAGAACTGTGGATCGGGGAAGCGTCCATCCACATGCCGCATAAAAAGCAGCGCAACGAACAAGTTGACAACGAGATATACGCGGTATCACCAACCTTATGTAGGACTCCTGGCAGAGGCGCAAGAGGGTTTCTGGCCGAACGAGTGGAGGGGGCGTGTCGTCCAAACAGGGTGATGTGACTTCGAACCAAGGACAACTGGCATATGCCAATCCCGCAGGGCGGTCACCGGAACATCGGCTGCGGATCGCGGATTAAAAATGATTCCCCGATGCTGCGCAAATTCGGGTGCTGACCCCCTGTGCCATGCCTTGGGGTCCCTTCGCGGGCGCCATCACTCAGCGATCGTTGGACGGAGCCCTTGCTCGGCCCCTGTCAGCCCCACCTCCAGGCAGCTGTGGTGCTGAACGGGGTTAGACTGCTCCTGGTGCCAGATCGTGTCAGGTCCCGTCAATTTCGAGTTCCCCGCAGATTCTGCGCGCCCAACCTTGGCGAAGACGGCGAGAGCTGTCCGACATCGACGACCCGGCCTCCCTTCGGGCCCAACTCCCACGCCCTTACTGCCGTCAATGCCAGCTGCTGCCGCCCAGTGACGGTACGGTTCACCCCTCCCTCCGCTGTTGCCAGCTTGGTTCTAGGCCAACCGCCAGCCTGGGCCGCTGGTCGTACGATTCCCACACACCGTGTCGCCCACCACAAAGGCCTGCCCGCTTCGGCGGCTGGCGCCTCAACTGCCACGGCACGGCCACGGACGCCACCGGACCGCGGCTGTCCTCGCCGATTGACTGGCTCCAGCCCGCCGGCGGTGATCCACCCTCCAGGGGTGGCCCCAGCTGACTGCGCGGTTGGTGCCTGCGTGTCCGGCCCTGCCGAGAGAGAATCCGGGACGCTGGGGCCCGCCTGACTGGCGCCGCCGCTCCTAGCCGGTTCATTGGCACGCTCGTAGCAGTTCGCCATGTCGGTCCAAGCGCTGGATGGCGACGCAGACGCGGGGCAGGGCCAGCCTCCGCCAGATGAAGCAGCGGCCCAGCCTGAAGCATCGGCTGCTGCCTCGCTCGGCCTTGCCTGGTGAGTCAGCAACACGTTTCTTTGTTTTGGATGTATGTTTCCATATAGAGATCCCCAGCATCCGCGGGACTTGACCCCCAACCCATCAAATGTCCCTGTCTTAATGCCTGGCATGGATCGGATCCTCGTGGGTTCTGGCTAGCCTCGCCGACTGATATCGACATCCCCTGGCTGTGGCGTTCAGCCCCTTACGTCACCGCCTAGCATCGCGTGGGCCTCTTCCGCCGTCGGCCACGGGTGCACCCGTTTTATTTGTCTGCCTGGTCGAAGCTCCTTACTCATCAATTCCTTTGGCTTATACAGCAACCGATGCCGCAAAGCGAAGCTTCGCTGCTCCAGGGAAAGACCCGCATGCCAACATTGCAGAAAAGGAGGTATGAACTTGGCAATAATCCTATACACCATCTAAGGCTTCTTTTAGCCCCCATCTCGGTCGGTCGGCGACACGGGATCATGGAATCGAAACGATCCCTAACCTTGCCCATCCACAGGCCTCGAGTGCATCTACGAAGCCAAGCGTGTCAAACCTGGTCTAAAGGGCGGCGCCGTTGAAAACATCCACAAACGCCTAGGTCGGTATTTTGCTGCCTGCCACCTTTTTTCTCTGTTTCGAAAACGAGCTGGTACTTACATCAGCAAATACGAACTAGACGCTCTCGATCGCGCTCTGCAGCAGCAGCAGCAGCAACAACAAGAGCGTGATAGAGAGGCCCAGCAGCGGAGAGATGGTGCTGGAACCTGCATCCAGGACTCCACGGCGCAGAGCGTGCTGGCCCTGCTGGCGAGGGAGCTTCCCAAGCTAGTCAATGCCCCGGCGCAAGCCCCGCTGCCAACCCCTATCACGGTGCTTCCAAGAAAGCGGGCGCGAACAGGAGATAAGACCGAAGAGGATGACGACGAGGATGAGGACTCGCATGATGGCGAGCAGACTGCCGTTGAGCACTCACAGGATGGCGACCTTGCGCTACCCGCTACTTCTGCAATCTCCCTTGAGCCCATTGTCGCTAAATACTTCTCACACATCCACCCGTGGATCCCGATGCTGCACCAAGACATCTTTCGCGCCCAGGTGGCTCAGCCCTCCGAGATTCCCAAGATCGAACTCATTCTCCACGCCATGATATTTTCGACGGCGAGGTTCCTCCGAAACGAGGATCTGGACTTTGACATAGACTCGCCTATCTGGTCTTCCGAGAAGAGCAGGAGATGGATCATATCCAAGGCCATGGACCGTCTCTGTGTGGAGAGTCTACAGACTCTAATCATAATGGCGTTTACTGATGTGGGTTATTTTTACACGCTGATGTTGCGCGCACCGCCGAGGGAACGCCGTCACTGCGCTTCGTTGACATCTGATGCAGCTGCTTACGGGAAGAAATGCTCAACTAGATTGGAAGCGGAAACGCCGCCAAGGCCTGGCCCATCGTCGGGTCGCTTACTAGGACGGTCGAGTATCTGCAGCTGACCAAGGAACCAGACGAGAGCGACAAGCAGTTGCTGTACCACCCACGCGAGACGCTGCTGCCTGCGAAGGACTGGACCCAGCTCGAGGAGAGGCGGCGGGTTTTCTGGAATGTCTTCAACCTTGATCGCTTTTGCTCCGTCATGATGGGCTGGAACACAAGTTTGACCGCCGATGACGTGCGCCGCAGGTTACCGTCGGATGGTTTGCTGTGGCGCAGGCAAGAGGCCGTCGTCACTCCATACCTGGGCATCTGGGACAAATCCCGCGGGCGCATCGGGAATCCCATGGCCGTCATGTCGTCGCGGTACCAGGCGCCAGACCAGCCGATGATGGAGGCGGATCCCCGGAGCCCGTCCAGTGTGGCGATGCCGCACAGCGCGGATCCTGCGACGGCACCAGCGGACATGTCTCGAGTGGGCGCGTTTGCGTACTCGGTTGAGGCGACAGAGTCCATGAGCCGCATCGTCAGCTACTTCCTGCAGCAGCGCATCAACGTGCACTCCGAGTCCGACATCAACGTCTGGTTGACGCGGTTCAAGGAGCTCGACCTGCGGCTCGTCCACTGGAAAATGCTGCTGCCGCAGAAGTGGAAGGGAGGGTCAGGCACGGCCGGCAGCGCCGAGGGCGTCGGTGGTCCCATCGGCGGGCGCGAGCCGATGCTTGGCCGCCACTGGCTGGGCACCAAGATGGACCCGAACCTGACGCTCGCCCATGTCACACACAACACCTCCATGATACTCCTGCACCAACTCATCGCCTTCCCGCCTGCCCATTGGCCGTTTAGAAAGAGGCTGCCGAGCACGTGCAGCGTCGAGACGTGCTGTTCGGCCGCTGTCGAGATTGCAACCATCTCGCGGAACTACCTCCGCCTGACCCCAATGACGCTGCCGGTTGCGAGCCAGCTGCCTTTCTGCCTCTACGTGGCGGCGAGGATGTTGCTCGTCCACTGGCGATACGAGCCAGGCAACCAACTGATGGACGAGTTCTGGATCCTGGTTCAGGGGCTCGACGCAATGTCCCAGCGCTGGAACGGTATCTCTATACCGCGCGAGAAAATGGCTATGGGAGGGCCGGGGCCGGGAGGTTCTGAGCCCAATGGCACGCCTTCGCAGCCGCTGCGCCCTGGCGAGAACGAGGCCAACCCACCGGCGACGGACCTGGCAGCCAGGTTTGCCTCCAAGCTGCGGGCGTTTCACGATCTCTGCTATCGCGACCCTAGCTTCCGCATTGACATTGCCAAGCTCACGCAGGAGATGGACCACGACGCCTGCCCGGGCACTGCGGCGCAGAATCCGTACCATCCCTACAAGCCACCGCTTCACCTGCCGAGCTCGTTCTATCCGCTCCCGCCGCAGTCGGCCGCCGCCTCTGGTGTCCTCGGCGGCGCGCCCCCTGGAACACCCGGACCAGCCAACCTGCAGACACCGCGGAGCCAGCAGTCGCTAGATAGCAGTAGCCACTCCTCGAGCGGGTGGAATGCGCCCAACGCGTTGGGGACGCAGCTCGGTGGGCCGCTCCCTCCAATCCAGCCGACTCCGAGGCTGCAGTACACGGGCATGCCGGGACATTCGGGCCCCGAGCCTGGCCAGGGACACGGGCAGCACTCTCCTCCTCCTCCCGCTACCCCATCCACGCAGTCCGTGATGGGTCCTGGAGGAAACGAGATCCTACTCAACCCCATCGGCGGGGCCGCCAGCGGTGCGGGCCCTCCTCGCGTGGGTGGCAGCCAGGCGCACCATCCGCCGCAGCCACAGGGTCCGCCATTCCACCCTCACCAGGGTGGTCCTGCTGTCGCGCCGCTGGGGGCCCATCCCGGCCAGCAGTTGACGCCGGCGCCGATGCTGCTGGATCATTACTTCCTGGATATGGATCGCGTCATCACGTTTGACGACGGGAGCATGTTCTCCTCCAATCTGGACCCGGGGACTGGCTGGTGATGTGGCTGGCTTCTCTGGTCTCCGTCTGCTCTGATTCTGTCGCATATTGTTACTTGCCTCTTTCTTCTGCTTACCCGTTCGTTTCCCTTCCTAACGTCTATACCACGCCGGTCAATGTGTATAATTGGGCTTTGTCAAGCGTTTGGCTATTTAATCCTTTAATATTTTGCGAACAGCGAACGCTAGGCTTTCTTTCTGCGGAGGTGATCCAAGAGCCAAATATCCTGTGATAAGCAACACTCCAAGCGCAACGGCCCTCATCTGCTAAACAATCTTACTCCTAAAATGAAAGGTGCGGCGAGGGAAAAGAAACGCTAAGGAACACAAAAGGGCCATGAAACCAAAATCCAAGAAAACTGTTGGGCATCTCAGCCTTTACGCGAGCCCCATCCTCAGCAGCCGGTTCCCAAACTCGAGCAGGTAATAATCCGCATAAACCAGGCCGTGGTCCGCATACCGCTTGAGAGCATTGAAGTTGTTGTTGGCGGTGCCGTGCTTGAGGATGGCCTCAAACCCGGGGAGGGCCGCGTCGGCGTCGGCCACCTCGATGCGGGAGTGCCTGTAGCAGCAACCGCCCGCCCCCGGACCTGCGACGGCCATCAATTCGGCGCGCTCCGGCGCCAGCGCAAAGAGCAGCGTGTCGCGCACAATGTCGACGGCGGCCCGCAGAAACCGGTCGGCCAGGCTTGCGTCGCCGCGGGCCCGCAGAGATTGCGACAGGATGAGCATGCCGTTGGCGGCTATGACGCCGGCGGAGGAGTCGCGCGGGACGAAGGATGAGGGAGAGTCGGGCGGGGCGTCAAAGTCCCAGGGTGGGACGTAGCGGCCGTCCTTGTGGTTGGCGCTGCTGGAGGCGGCGGATGATGGAGACAGGGACAGGATGGCGTCGTCGCCGTGCGCGTCGAGCCGGTGCAGAAAGTACTCGGCAAGGCCGCAGGCGGCGTCGAGGAAGGTCGGGTCGCGTGTCCAGTTGTACGTCTGCGCGTAGCCCAGGATGGCCCAGGCCTGCCCCCGCGCCCACTGAGACGTGTCACTGTAGCCCTGGGCCGTGAAGTGGCGCTTGACGGCGCCGGTGCGCGGGTCGAGGTTGGCGACGTGGTGCGTCGAGTACCACGGCCCCGCGTATCTGGCGTCTGGCCGCAAGCCTCCTTCTTTCCCGCCGTGGGCCTCTTCGGGCCGCAGGTGCGTGCGGAGAAGGGTGGTGGCGTGCGTCGTGGCCACGTCGGCCAGGCGCGCGGCCTCGGGACTGCCGCCGGCGGAGAGCTGGCTCGCGGCGTAGTAGAGCAGGTCGAGGTTGCACATGCTGTCGATGATGACGATCAGGTTGTCGTCACGGCCCTCAACGACCAGGTTCCTCTGCACACGCGAGTCCCAGCTCCGGATGGCGCGCGCGCCGGGCACGAAGCGCGTGGCCAGGGAGGCGGCGGCGCTCAGGATGGTGTCGAGGCTGCGCCGGCTACCCGTCAGCTCCCAGTCTAGGCGCAGGCTCGGCATGACGATGAAGCCGACGTCGTGCGTGTCGGTGCGCCCAGCCATGGCGTGCAGCGGCTCCTTCCAGAGCGCGCCCAGGGCGCCCAGGGCGGTGCGGAGGCGGTCGCGGCTGGGCTTGCCGAGCGCCTCGAGCGCTTCCTCGCCGTTTCCTTCGTCTGTCTGCAGGTCCCCGTGCCGCCGACGCCATTGCGGGACGGCCTGGATGGCGTGGAGCTGGGCGGCGGTGGCGGCGGTGGGTCCGGCAAGGGGCTCCTCGAGGCGGATGCTGTGCGGGAATCGCACGAGGCGCTCGAGCAGGCAGTAGATGCTACCGGGGAAGAAGCCGCAGGTCCAGAACTCGGCCTCGCGGTGGGCGTAGGCGCCGGCGCCGCGGCCGGCCTGCGGTACGTGCTCGGGGAAGGTGTGCGGGATGCCTACTGTCCGGCTGGCGGTGCGGTAGATCTTTGCGATGATGTTCTCCGAGAAGAGCTCATCTAGGTTACCGGCTATTGAGGCGGCTGTTTCTGGCTGGGCGTGATTCTGTGTAAACGTCGTGGTACTCGCCGTGGTTGGTGGCGGCTGGCCCGAGATCGAGGCGCTTTTTGCGACATTGGCGTTCGGCTGTGAGGGCGGCATCTCGACCTATGGCTGCTTATAGGTATACAGGGAAGTGATTATTTTAGGTTAGGTTACTAGGTAAGTATTGAGGTCGGTGGGAGGTTGATGCCCCCGCAGGTGTCCGGTAGGGGCGTGGAGGTAGGTAGGGATACACAGATGCCTGGTGACCCTTTTATGTTCGCCAGGGGGCGTCGGAGATGGCGGCAGAGGTAAGGTTAGCAGCCGAAGCTGGCAAGCGTCTCTCCAGTTGGCTCACTCACTGAGACTACCTACCACCTACCTACCCAACTCTCAGGCTGTGAGCTGCCCACATGGATGTAGCTGCCGCAGTTGGTCGGCAGGCATAGACGCAGCCACTTGGAAATGGGGCCACATGATTGGGCCGCAAGAGCCCGCAGACACCCGCCCCGGGCAGAGGGCGAGTGGGGAGGCAGGAATGGCGCTTCGCTTCCCGTTTTGGTTCACCCTGCAGCAAAGACCGACGACCTTGGCGACTTGTCTGGAAGCAGCTTCCCCATGCGGGATGCGTAGGCGTCGGGGCGCACAAGGAGTCGAGGGGTCGCACTGCCTGGGCTGCATCCAACGGGCATCTCCGCCGCATTGCCGGCCGCGGGTGGATGCCAGCCAGGACCGCTGAATGGCCCAGGTCGATTCGGCCGAGCGAGCTGGCCCGACGCCCGAAGGTTGCAGCGGCATGGATCATGAATGAGGATCCATTGCCAGGGCTGGTTTGGCGGGGTGACTGGGGATTTGCTCTGCCCCACTTGGACATCGATATCGACCGTCACGAGGAAGGAGTGAGGCAGGCGCAGGGCGGGGGCTGTTGCTCTCTGCCGCTGCTGGCGCTCGCAGTATCCAGTCTCTGCTGGGGCGTTTGCTCCCCACGTGCAAGGCGCGCCCTTCTCCCAGAACAGCCCGCACAACAAAACACATGGATTGCTTTTGATGTTGCTGCAAACAGATTGGTATCAGTCTTTTGGCCCGCAGCCGGCATGTATACCATAACGGAGCGTCCTTTCAGACCTTCAGGGATGGATACGGCACTCTTTAGGCTGAAACTGCAAACTTCATAACCGCAGTAACCCCTATATATCCACCATTGCCTGACGGCCAAAATGCCAGAGCTAAGCAGCTTCTCCGACAACCCCTTCAAGTCCCGATCCGGCCTTGCCCATGCCGGCTCATCCCTCCTCCAGCCGCTAGGACCCTACAAGTCGGCGGCAGGGGCGCGCGTCAAGCTCGCGGCGGCGACGGGCACCAGCTTCAGCGAGACGGCCGCGCAGCTCGAAGGCTTCGCCCGCCCTCTGTGGGTTGTCGCCAGCCTGCTCAACGACCGCCTGGCCGGATCTGAGGCCTCGGCCGACGTCGGTATCGACACGTGGATCTCGGGACTCGATGCCGGCACCGACCCCTCGTCGCCCGAGTACTGGGGTGACGTGCTCTCGTTCGACCAGCGCATGGTCGAGATGGAGTCCATCGCCTACGGTCTGCTCGTCTCGCCCGCAGCCCTGGCGCCTCCCCCGGGGCCCCGCCGCGACCGGCTCGTGGCCTGGCTGCGGCAGATCAACGGCCGCGATATAGGCCGCAACAACTGGCGCTGGTTCCGCGTCTTTGTCAACCTGGCCCTCGTCAACGTCCTCGGTGTGCCGCGCGCAGAAGTGCAGCAGATCGTCGACAACGACCTGGCCCTGCTCGACTCCTTCTACCTTTGCGACGGCTGGTCTAGCGACGGGCCCTGGTGCGACGAGCGGAAGCAGGTCGACTACTATTCCGGCAGCTTTGCTATCCAGCTCTCGCAGTTGCTCTACGTCCGCTACGCCGGCTCCATGGCCGATCCGGAGAGGGTCGCGCGCTACAAGGATGGGGCCCGGTCTTTTGCCAGCGGTTTCTGGAGATACTTTGCCCCCGACGGTGAGCGCCCCTGGTGTATCTGTATGTCCTTTATGCTAATGGCTCTAACACGCTGCCCAAGGGGCTGCAATCCCCTTCGGGAGGAGTTTGACCTACAGATTCGCCTTTGCTGCCTTCTGGTCGGCTGTGGCGCTGGCCGACGTCGAGCTCGCCGCGCCGCTGGACAGCTGGGGGACTGTCAAGGGACTTCTGATGCGACATCTCCGCTGGTGGGCTGCGAAGCCACACATCTTCAATACGGACGGGACCATGAATATCGGCTTCGCTTGTGAGCGACCTCGGTCCCAAACCTCTGTTCTTCTGCAACTAACCGAAGCGCGCTTTTTACTTAGACGGAAACATGTACATGTCCGAGGACTACAACTCGCCCCAGTCCGTCTACTGGTGCTTGAAGCCGTTCGTCGCACTGGAGATCCCACAAGACCACCCGTTTTGGACGGCCGAGGAGCTCACCCACCCCCTTGACCCGTCTCAAGCGGCTTCGTTATCCCAAATCGCTCCTCCGCCGACCATCGAATTTCTCAAGGCCCCGCGCCACATCATGTGCGGCACCCCCGAGCATCACTTCCTCTTGTCGTCGGGACAGTCAACCAGAGTACACCACAAGGGAAAGGAGGCCAAGTACTGCAAATTCGCCTACTCGTCATCGTTCGGCTTCAGCGTGCCAGTCGGCACCATGCTCCACCAAGTCGGTGCCGACAGCACCCTGTGCGCCAGCATTGACGACGGTGTCTCATGGATCGCCCGCTTTGAGCCCTTTGACGTGGAGGCAAAGCGGTTTCTGGTGCCAGCGCTGGGCACCACGCATGTTCCTACAACCACAGAACCCCTAGCCGCTGCCGCTGCCGAGTCTGACACTTTGCCAACAATATCCAGCACCTGGCGGCCGTGGCCGTTCCTCGACCTCGTGGTCCGCACGACGTTGCTACCGCCATCACGGAACGGGTGGCCCAGCTGGCACGTGCGGAGGCACGAGGTGCGCTGGGGTGGGAGCAGCGCAAGCGCAGCCCGGCCGAGCAAGGTCCGCTTCGCGGACAGCGGTTTTGCGGCGTCGGCGGAGACGGCGCAGGGCGCAGCCATCTACGAGAGTCCCTGCGGCTCCGAGCCCCTAGGTCGATCTGACCAAGGAGAGGTCGGTGAAGGATGGTGGATTACTGGACGACGCAGCCTCGTCATCTCCGAGTCTGGAGCCAGCGGCGTGTTGGATCTGACGGCGGCGTCGGCAGCTGGAGACGGAGGGGCCAGACTAGAGCCGCCGGAGGGCGTGGCGGATATCATCAAGGCACACTCCAACAGCAACCTGATGGTTCCACGGACCCTGATCCCCTGCGTCCAGCACTCGCTCGAACTCGGGACGGATCCCGAGGTCATACGGTTTATCACGGCCGTTTTTGCCGTTCAGAAGGGTGCGGCAACTCCTCGGCGAGTGTTGGAGATGTGGAACAGACCCCGGGTAGTCTCATTCGATCCATTATGTCCAGTCGGGTAGCAAAGCTGTCACAACGGGTTCCTGTTTCTCCTCTCGTTGGATCGCGATATTGGCTAGCTACAAATACAGTTGGGAATATGCGCGCAGCATGTGAAAATGTATGATTACATGGTTAGCAGACCGGCAGCTCTCCTGACCTAAGGCAAAATAGGCAGGCTGGCCAGGGCCGACTGCAGCCACTCCAGGCTATCCTCCACCGTCTCGCCGGGGCGTCCCCAGTCGTGGCTGAACTTGCCGGCGTCGCGGATGGTGGAGTCGTTGACGACGGCCCTCACGCTGGCGACGCGCGGGTGCATGGACAGCACAAACGACATGAGGATCCCCTCCAGCCGCCACACGGGCACCTTCTTGGTCTCGGCCGGCATGCACGCCCACATGTCCATGCGCATCAGCAGCTCGGCGAACGAGCTGTCGAGCTCCTCACGCTTCACCTCGACCTGCGCCGTCGTTTCTGGCGTCTCTTCCTGCTGCTGTAGCTGCTGCCCGCGCGCGGGATAGGCCGCGACGACGGCGGGGTCGTGCACCCAGAGCTTCAAGGGACAGCGGCCGTCGCCGCCGTCCTCGCCGCCGGCGTTGATGTCGTGCGCGTTGGCGCAGTGGATGTCGAGCTCGGCGCGCAGCAGCGGCATTCCATTCCCTGCTCCACCGCCTGCGTTGTTGTTGTTGTTGTTGTTGTTGTTGACGTTGACGTTGGCATTCTCGCGCAGCCGGAGCCAATGGGCCGGGCTGAAGGTGACGGACCGCGCCTTGTTGGGCTTGACCCCGAAGGCGTCGAAGCGGTGGTCGAGCACCAGGCCGCAGCGCAGCTCCAGCCTGTAGCTGCGACGCTGGATGGGCTCGCGCGCGGCGTGGTCGTAGAAGGTGATTGAGGACTGGGTCGGCAGGTCGCGGTAGCTGTCGACGATGCGGTCGACGAGGGCCAGGACTGCTGGGGAGGACGTGTATTCGTTGTCCATGGTGGGCTTATTGGGGTAAGCACACCTAATTAAGGCTCGGTACTGGGATGGCAAGACGGCGGGATTGATTGGTGTCGGATCTGCAAAGTGTGGCACACGGTGCCAAGCCGGGCTAAATGGCCGTCATCGCGGGGTGTGTCAAGCAGATAGTGTCATTGATGGTGCCTGCCGTGTGTTGTGACTTATTGTGAGGACACGTAATTTTGCTTTGAGCAGGATCGATGCAACCAGGGTGAGTTTCGCAGGGCGTATAATCACCAGGAGAGTGAAGTTGACACGCATGGCAGGGTTGGTTGATCTGACGGTTGAGTTTTTTTTTTTTTTTTTTTTTTTTGTTTTTCGACTCACACCCGTCACGGAGCAACGCACAGTGGTTAAAATCACACGGCAGTGACGGTTACACAATATGGCTGGTCAATTATGCTGTGTAACCCGCGAATCACTTTGGCATGGCACCGGAGATGGTGCGCTATGGGTCGAGATATCTCGTTGTCTTCCAGCTGTTGCGGATTTCCTGAACACGCATATTTTGACAGCACGCAGGTTTACAGTACTACCTCCACTCGTGTTGGTAAATAGACTCCCGAGGCTAGAGTCGACTTGTTCCAGATTCTGATTTCTCGACGAGGGAGATAGTTGACAAGCTGTGTGGAGCTTGTCAAACACCCGTCCTGGTTCAACTGCCCGCAGTCACCGTTCGAGTTCGGAAAGTCCAGGATCATCTCGGG
Source organism: Magnaporthiopsis incrustans (assembly GCA_003049425.1). Classification (NCBI taxonomy): domain Eukaryota; kingdom Fungi; phylum Ascomycota; class Sordariomycetes; order Magnaporthales; family Magnaporthaceae; genus Magnaporthiopsis; species Magnaporthiopsis incrustans. The sequence goes on from PYSR01000099.1 coordinate 75,178, forward strand.
GCGGACGGAATCAACGTTTCATCACCTATTTCTTCCCAAAGCCTCCGTTCTTTACAGGCAGATCCCTCGTAATATAATTCAGTAATTATAATCGTCTGGTCTTGGAAGACTTAAAATCGATACAGAAACACCTCAGTCATTCAACAAACTTCCACAATCCACAAGGAGGATCACATATGAGAGTGATAGTGAAAGGCATATGAGGAAAATACCGTACACAGGCGCGACGACGTTGGTGAGAGAGTCCTGACACCAAAGTGAGAGCCAAGACACTGACAAGTACAGGGCTGAGCATTCGTGACGGGTTTCCCTGATAAGCTCATGTCTAGCAGCGGCATGCCCCGACGTTGAGTCTCATTAATTATTCTCGGCGCAAGGGTCAACACAGTTTGTAACATTTTTTTTTATTCATTTAAACACCTAAATCTTTCCATCTCGTCTTCTCCCGTCAGCACCCGATCACGAGCAAACAGCCAGCAACAGCAGCCAAAGACGTACGTTCTGTAATTACCATACTTATACGCGCAAATAGGGTGCCACCATCTAGGCAAGGCTGAAACTAATTACAGCTGACAAAGGGGAAACAGACACAAACAAAAGAAAACATGACGTGATGGAAAACCCCAGTAACACGAAGAAAGCTGCCGTCGTTACGGCCGCCTGCGACTGCTATCCCCCTCCTTCGCCGCCGGCAGCGCGCGCGTGCACTCGGTCATGTCGTTGATGTTGCCGACGCCCAGCAGGCTGAGGCGCACCGCCTCGCGCGCAAACGCCGCGTTCCACGCCTGCTGCCCGTCGTCCGGGGAGGAGAAGCTTCGGAACACGGCCGCCGTGCGCTTGTCCGCGGCGATGTTGAGGTCGCTCTGGAACACAAACACCTTCCCGGGGGCGTTGCCGCCGCCACCCTTGCCGCCGTGTTTGCCGGTGGCAGCCGTGGCGTTTGCGGCGGCGCCCGGCGCCTGCTGCGTGTCGGTGTTGTTGACGCCGTCGATGCTGTCGACGTCCTTGCCCGCGACCGCGGTGGTCGTCTGCCGGTAGTAGAGCACGTCCCAGACCCCGGGGGTGCTGTCCTGCGGGTCGTCGGCGCGCGACCGGTCCACGAACTTCTGGCGGCTGGTCGTGTGGGCGCCGAGCAGGGCCGCCAGGCCGTTGGGCTGGATCGTCTTGTCCCGGAAGAGCTTGATGTTGAAGTCGGCGCTGCCGTCGACGGGCGGCAGCAGCCCGTCGGGCGCGGCCTTGTCCGAGTCCTTGCGGCCGATGAAGAAGCGCATGCGCGGACCCAGGGGGCACGTCACGGTGGCGTGGGCGGCGCCGAACTGGATCAGGTCGGCCATGCCGACGCCCTGGGCCTTGAACTGCGAGAACCACTGCTTGTACTGCGCCACGATCTCCTCCATGCCCCTGTTGTCGCTGCGCCGCATCTCCTCGGGCGCCAGCACGATGGACCCGTCGGCGCCGCCCACGGGCCCCATGGACGCGGTCCAGGCGGCCGCGTCGTGGAAGCCGAGCCGGACGGCCTGCCGCGCCAGCGAGTTGCACTCGCCGCTGCGCTCGGTGAAGGCCTTGGTCATGACCGCCGACACGTGCCGGTACGCGCAGCAGGGGTCGTCTTTGCACTGGGCCGACTCGATCTCGGGCAGCGCCTCGGCCGCCTCGTACGCCTCGGTGCTCAAGACCGGCTCGCCGCCGCCGCCCGGCGTGGTGAGAAGGCTGCGGATGGAGCGCCCCACCGGCGACAGCGCCGTCTCGGTCAAGCTGGCCAGGTCCCCGATCAGCGCCGTCGAGTCCATGGACTCCTGGGCCTCGCCTTGCGAGCCTGCTTCGGCCGCGCGGTCCTGGATCTCCCGCACAAGGATTTTGAAGCCAGGGTGCGCCAGCGCCGGCTGTATTAGGCTACCACCGCCTGCCACCCAGACCAGCAACGCCTTCGCCAGGACCGAAAGGCGCATGGTGTATGTGTGGGTGCTCTAATGCTGAGGGAGAGTGTAGTGGCGACGGCTTCCTGGTCTCTTTGGTTGCCGTGTCGAGGCAAACGAGCAGCAAGGGAAGTAGGGCGTGCGCCTGTATCAAGCGAGCGGCGTGGAAAAAAATACTAAAAGTAACGTGAACGAAGAAGAAAACAAGTGAATGGGAAGCGAATGAGGTCGTGCGAAGGTTAGGGAAAGAGGGCAATGTTTATGTGACGGAGATCAGGGCAAAAATGCATGGCCCTGACTGACTAGGGGCGAAGGGACGGGCCAGCTGGGTGCTTATAAACCGATGGATGGGCGGAGACGGGAGCGGAAGATGGAAGCGGCGGCGAGTGGTCCCATGTTGGTTGGGAACTGGGAACGAACCCGGAAACACGCCGGCGACGAGAGGACTCAGCCACAGCCAGTGTGCGTGACCGAAATCTCCCTCAAACTGCCGTGTTTGCCGAGACGATCCTGAAAGAGCATATATGCATTTCCAAGCCTTCGTCTTTAGGCGCATAGAGAACATGGCCTGCAAGGAGCTGTCACCGGGACGGCGCTGGGCGGGCAAGAGGACGCCACCTCCAAGCTCCAACATGGGCAACGTGTCCTGCGCATTTTGCGCCCCTGTTGCTAGCTCTGGAAGCCAGTAATGATCCGTGGTTGAAGAACTTCACGGTTTTTGACAGTGGGTGACCCGCCTCGCCGCCATGTAAGCTGCTGAGCAGATATCGACAAATCATCGCCATGGGGATGGCAAAACCCCGGTGGCCAGTCTCCACGGAGATAACAAACAATGGCGAGAAACCCGAAACGGGATCTACAACTCCCAAGTCAGCTGGCGCCGCCTCGGGCATGCACATGCATGCGGGGTGTCAGAGACGGTTGTTTGTCTTGGCCTACTGCTGCTAGCTTGCATAAGGCATACAACACAACGCTCCTGCCGCTGCTGCTCGCCATCTTCGACTTGTCAGCCCGCGCTTTCTCGATTAGTAACGTGGGTCTGGTCCGATCTGTGTCTTGTGCGGATTTCTTATTACCAAAGTTCGGCCCTGCCGAGACTTTACGTTGCGGCCTAAAGTTCAGACGGTACCGGTCCGGCCATCCCCCATCGCCGTCGGATGGTTAGACGGGGCGGCCAGGAACCGGGTGGCCACGGCGGCCACTACACAAACCACGCACAGGACGCCAAACACCGGCCGGTCTCGCGGGTGGCTTAGTCTTGCATCTCTAACTGCCGAAAATAGGCCCGTCCGAACCTCTAGGACCGGAACCTCGGGCGTCTTGGGGGCTAGGGTTGTCCCTGCCCGAGACACCGGGTCCGACCGCGGACCATCCGTTTCTCGGGCGGCGCGCGGCGGGCAGATATGGGACGATTGGAGGTCAAGGCTGGACCGACGTAGGTCGGGTGGACGGGCGCTACAGGGGCACAGACGGCCGTCCCGATGAGGGCATAAAATCATCCTGAAAACCTGCCACAGATTTGCGGACACGAGCGGGCACTGACACTTGGAATCGCCTTTGCAGGAGCATGGAATGATGGCACCAGACATCGGCGCTCTGCCACGCACCCTCGTTCGCACTTGGCATCTGCTGCAGCTCCCCGTCATCGAGCGTCAGCGACGCCTGTCCGTTTCTGCCGCTGTATCATGGTCTCCTTCCTGCATTTCCTTTTGGGTAGGGGCTTTGCCAACGCCTCCTGCGCCTTCTCCCAGCCCTTAAGCCTCGTTTGCGCATTCCAGGTCTCGCGTTTCGCCTCCTCCACGCCCAATCGGGCGCCGTACTGGCGCCCTGACTTCCCCGACTCTTGCAATATTGATCACATCACGTGCAGCATATACAAGCCTCAGTACTTAATGAGAGTGGTGGACGAGGCAGCCCGACAAGGCGAGAGATGCCCCTGGGTGCCGATTAATTACGCCTTTTGGCTCCCCGATCTGCCGCCCAGTTGAGAAGGAAGGATTGGGATCAAATATCGCACAGCATATATGGAAAGCAAAACAGAGTGTACAGCTTCTTTTGCCAATCAATTGCGATTGGCGTTTGAAAAAATGTATGGATGAAATATGCATAAACAGGCCCGGTCCCGGTGTCTGACTGCCATCCTCTCCTTGTCTTCGGCGGCGATCACGCGTACGCTCGTCACGCCGAGATGAGCCCTTCGGCATAATCAGCTATGCAGATCTGAACAACGCTCGACCGCCGTCCATCTCACTTGGCCTCTCAATGCTCGAAGGCGCCTCGGCCACCGGCGTATGGCGCGCCCAAAGCTCCCACGCCTGCCCGCCGCCTCCCAGGAGCTCCGCGGGGTCCTGCGCCGGCGCGCTGGCCGCTGCCTGGCTGTCGGGCAGCTCGGGCTTGCCGCCGTAATGAGGCTCCGGCTGCCGCGGGCCCCCTGTCTCGCGACTTCCGCCGCGGAGCCGGCGGAGAGGTTCCGGGTATATCCAGGCCAGGGCGGCGAGGAGAATTAGCGGGACGCCGGTGCCGACGCCGATGCCTATGCCTATCTTCTCGGCGTTGGAGAGGCCAGGCGAGCCGTCGGTGCTGCTGGCATTGGTGGTGCCTCTGGCATTGGTGGGTGGTGGGGGCTGCCCGCTCGCCGTGCCAAATCCGGTGTCGGTCCGCTGCGTGCTTGTGGTAGTGGTGCCCCGACTCGTCGTCTGTGAAGTCGATCTAGGCGTCGACGTGGCAGGGCTGGTGGTGGTGGTTCGAGAGCCCACCGTGTTGGAAAGCTCGTCGCCGGGGACGGTGATCCAGACTGTGAGTCTATTAGGCTAGGTCACAGATATGGCGCGGGCGGCAGTTGGGAAATATGAAGGCGTCAGTGGCCCAAGAATATTACCTGGAGCACCTGCGGGGAGGGTCGCGATGCGTGTGGCGGCGGCGAAGTCGAGGCCGTTCAGCCCGCAACTGTATGCTTTCCGGGGGCTTGGGTCGCCAGCCGTCTGCAAAAGCACCGTGGTTTTGCAGGTATAAGGTACGCCCGCCGGCCCGGAGCTGGATAACACCAAGGCAGCCCTGCTTAGCGGTCGGCGCGCTCGTCGCCACGAGCAAGCCTGTGTCTAGGGGCACACGCACCACTTGTACGTCAGAGCTCTTGACCGACCCGTCTCAAACACCGTCTGGATGATGCTTAGGCCGTCACAGGTGAGGCCGAATGAGCACGGGGATGCATCTGGGCAGCAGCCGAACAGAGTCTCAAAGGAAGTGAGAGACCGCGAGCCGCCGTAGCAATAATCCGGCGTCCCTGGACCAGACGTTATTAGCGGGCCAGGGGAGCAGAGAACTGCTATATGCACCCACAGGTGTTATCTGCGCCTGACACCCAGGCGAGAAAGTCTTTCCTGGCGGTGATACTCTCGACCTGGCGCTTCTCGATATGCCCTTCGTCTCGAAAGTGTTGGGTGATCGGAGGGACTGTAGCTGTGGCGTGGCACCCCATTGCCAGAAGGGCGCCCGCAACTAGGCATACGGCGCGCATGGCCAGGAGCATCGCGCGGGCGCAAGTAAACAACGGACGCGACACTGACGAACGGCTGTTTGGCGGGTATGCAAGACGCCCGACGTTGAGGCAGAATGCCGCGGGAGACGCGAGATTGAGCCTGAGCTCGTTCGACTTCACTCGAAGGATTCCTTCAGCCGCACTATACCTGGCAGCGGGGTTGAAACCTACGTCGCGCTAGCCGCTGGCTGCCGTACCCGTGACCCGGCCCCCGGGAAGACAGCCGCCGCAGGGAAAACACGCGAGGACGGGGATTTCTTTCGCGTTGCACGCGGCCATGGCGGGCGCCGTCTCCCCGCCATAGTGTGGTGGCGCGGAGCAGCAGACCTGCTACCACAATACATAAGCGGGAATCAGATGGTTAAGATTTCATTGCGTAGCAGCAGATATAATATTCTTTGTGTTGGAAGGGCAGCCACAGGTCGCACGAGGCCAAGCAGGAGATGCGTAATGCCGAGGGCCGGAGCCTCCGGGCGGAAGGCAGGGACTTCCTGGCACGGAGGGTCCGCCACGGAAATCACCGGCATGCCAAGGACAATGCACGAAGGTTTGGCAACAGGCTAAAAGGCTAACAATAACGGGGCTTATCTGCAGCCGTCTTGAATAAACGTTAAAAAGCCTAGGAACTTGTTTCCTTCGCTACCCCCGTCCAAATTAATATAGGTATTCCGTTTTAACTGTCAAATTAATATAAATCGGCCCCGGGCTCAAACGGTAACGCAAACCAAACGGCCGGACGGGTGCGCACCATTCGCTACCCAATCCCCAATTGCGTGCAGCAAAAGCAGCTGCTGGTGCCATGCGGCTGCCCGGGTCCGCGCACGCTGCTCGAAATGCACGGCTGCCAGACGTCCTGTCCTGGGGGGTGCATAACGCGCATTTAAACCGTAAGCGAGCGGTGCTAAGCTATCTTATTCTATCTACTAACCTGGCGGTTAATCAACACCCATGTTAACCCGATCACGCTTTTTATATGGCCTTGCTTATTGCACGGTAAAAGGGGGAAAAGGGGGCGCGAATGGGCTCTAACGACCCAGGCGCATCGTCGCCGGGTGCCAACGAGCTGCATTTAACGCCGCTGACGATGCCGGCCTTGGACCGGAGCTGCAGCAGCCCGACAGCACGCAAAACTTGGCCGAGCACACGTCGCCCCTATGCGTGCAGCCCAATCCGGCCGCAGACCTGGGCGACGGACCACCGAGCTTGTGCGTGTGCATGCACGCGGTCCAAGTGCATGCTTGTATCGTGCAAACCCGTCAAAAGAGCGTTGCATCTGTGCATGCACCAGTGCAGGCTTTGCATCCAAGGTGTGCGCGCACGCCGGATCGACTGCACGCGTGCACCCGGCAGCGCGGTCCGAACGCATGCTGCACCAGCCCTATAGGCACCAGACAAAGGGCCGCACGCGCCCGGGCCTTTGGCCTCGACTCCCTTCCAATACATCCCACTTTTGGCCTCTCTTTTGCAGCCACCCTACCTGCCGTGATGGTACGGAAAAACCAAGACCCGATTTGGTGTCAAAACAGCCCCCAGGAGATGATTTGTGTTTTTGGACGATGCCGTACGCGGAATCATCCAGGGATGGCTGGCGAGACTTCGATGCGTCCAGCGCCCTCCGACCTACAAGCCGGGGATCGGCACTGGTCGGCCCAAGGCCGGCGGTGCTCCCGTGTTGGTTACCGCCGGCGCCTCGGGGCTCGCCGAGCCGACCAGGCGAATCCGTTTGAGGCGCTGGCATGGGGTACTAGATGCCGCGAGCAGAGCTTCGACGACATCAACACGGCAGACGTGCCAGGACCGCCTCGTGCGATTAACGCGTCGTGGCACTCGTGACCGTCACAGTGATATCCTGGATCCTCGTGATAGTGACAGTAACAAGAGTCGTGGCCGTGAGTGTGACGACCTGGGTGGTCGTGAGCGCAGTCGTGTTGCCCGCCGTCGCCGTCGGGCTCTGCGAGTATCTCGCAGCGCAGCAGCAGCTGTTGAAAAACGAAGACGTCTCGGCGGCGTTGGCGGCGCCGGCCGCCGACGCGACGCTCGCGTACATGTTGGACCGCTTGGACTCGCTCAGCGACTCGCTGCCGAACACGATGCCGGTGATGGTCAACGCCAGCGCGATGATGCTCAGCGCAAAGGCCAGCCGGGCGATCCACTCCTGGCGCAGCTTGCGCTGCTCGTCTGCCCATGCGACGAAGGTACTGGGCTGCTGGCCTCGCATGAATTCCTCGAGCTCGAGTAGCCGCACTCCCCAGAAAGGATAGTTTTGCAGGCTTCGTGTCAGGTATTCTTCTGTCGGCGGTGCGTTGTCGCCGAGTGGGTCGTCCCAGCCGTTCGGATTCTCCTCTCCTTGGTCGCCAGCTGGATTCTCCTCTCCTTGGTCGCCAGCTGGGTTCTCCTCTCCTTGGTCATCAGCTGGATTCTCCTCTCCTTGGTCATCAGCTGGGTTCCCCTCTCCTTGGTCACCAGCTGGATCAGCGCCTGGGTCCGGGTCGGCTGGATCCGGGTCGGCTGGATCCGGGTCGGGGTGCCCGTTCATTTCCTCCAGCAAGTCGACCGAGAGGCGCTCCCGAAAGAGGGCTATGGATTCGGGGGACTCGGGCGGCGCTAAAAGCCTCAGCGTGTTAAGTATTTCCTGCGCAAGCTCCCGATACCACGCCGGAATCCCGCTATCCCTAATATGCCGGTCTCGTCAGACCCTCCCGATTCGTCAGGATGCAAGACTGAAGCGCCCCGATCGAGACGTGTACTTACCCTTTTAACAGGGCGTGCAGGACCGCCCGGTTATGATACACATTGACGACCATGTGGAAGGGCCTTGGGGAATCGCGTAGGACGCGCAGATGCTCGAGCAGGTTCGCCGTAGAGTGAATGTGGATGTGCGACTTCTCCAGCATAGCGAAATTAAACCACGGCGAGAACTCATGTGAGTTCATGGCATGGTTACGCGGGCGCCCTAGGTCGAATAGCACGTCTCTTTCCACCATGTTCCGAAGACTGTCCCGGCTGTCCCATGGATGGACCATCTGCCCTGCCTCTGCGATGTTGTAAAACGTCACCCCGCCAGGTCCTTTCTTTCGCGCCGTGATTTGCAGCCAGGTCCAAAGCCCGAACCAGATTGCGTACTCAACCCGGGTGGGTGTCTGTGGTAATAATCTCAGTTGGTGTCGTAATAGAACGGTTGGTACCTAGGCATGTACTGAATAACTGAAGTGTGCCCTGGTAGGACTCGGCCTCGGCGTGGGCCTTGAAGCGTTATTAAGTACTGTAGATATGACTTACTGGATAGTGGGCCAGAAGGCTCTCGCATTCTCGTCGGCGCCGCGCACGGCAGCCGCGATGCCCCTGAAGTTTTGCGGGGGCCCGATAGCATTGACGGCAGTTTTGAGTCGGTGGATAAGTTCCAGATAATGGTTCGATGTGTTCAACATGGATTTCCATGCTGTCCGTGAGCTGCGATGTAGCCGTCAAGCCGTTCGACGAACAATTGGAAGAAAAGTCTGAACCTAGCGTGGCCGCCATTGCCGATTCCGAAAACGCGCTCCATGAAATCCGCCCTTCGCTCGCGCTGCAGGTCGGTGTCCGGATCTTCCATGACTATCCATTCTGCGAGAAGGATCGGCGGCTCGGCCCCGTGGTCCATCACGGATGCGGAAATGCCTCACAAGGCATTGGAGGGAAGCCAGTGTTCCGAGGCCAGGGCGACTATTAGGTAAACGGAAAGGTAATTAAATCACTCACTAAGGAGACTGTCTTCCCAAATGGTACCCGGGCAAACGGCTGCTTAGGGGAATATTCATTCGTACCTACGTGAAGCTGGTGCACGAGTATTGCCGCCCACGATCACAAGGCTGTCGCTCGCAGAAACGCCGTGTTTGCTCGTTGTCGTAGCAGTTGGACCATAGGCTCAGCTACCAGCTCCGCAGCAGCCGCACACGTTCAAATAAATTGATCATCGGTGGTTCAGCGATATGGATCACGTCGGTGTCGATTTCCTGATTCGATTGGTATGGCTGTGATGTCTAGCCGCGCCAATAAAAAAGACGCATGCAAGCCAGCCTGGCCTGCATATCAATGCATTCTGTTGATAGCGGTACTGCATTGGAACTCATGGGATTGGTTTCGGAACAGATAGCACCGGCATTGGAACTATTAGGTGTAAACTGATCAAACTCATAGGTACGAGGTAGGTGCCCACGTTAGGCTATCTGGGTCTTGAAACTTTGACTAGTGGACACCGCAGTCCGCCATACCTGCCCCAGGCGTGTAATCGCTGGAGCCAACTAGCCTCCACCAGCGGAGGTTAAACCGTTTCGTGCTTCGATCTGTCGGGAGTGCTCTTGTACCTCCATCCCAGACCTGCCTCCTTAAGTTCCCTATTGTTGGAGAGCATCTCATCGAGTTGTCGTTGGTAAGCGGCCGATTGGGTAGACACCACCAAGGTCGGCGTGCCGTCCTCCATCACCGTCTCCACCACGACGATGGGGCTAGTGCCGGAGTCGGAGGGCATCTGTTCAATGAAACCCTGGACCAGGATGCGAGCCTTTCTCGCCGGAGCGAGTGGGTCTTCGCCGGCTCCTTTTGTTTTCAACAAGGCGACGGGTCGTTTCGGGTCGGTGTACGAGCTCCAGCGGTCGCGGTCGCGGTGGCGGCGCCTTATCGATCGAGGGGGGAAGAGTTCTTTGAGTGCAGACAGCATTATGGCCAAATATGCGCGGATGAAGAAATATGCCACGATGAGGAAATCCCGAGGCGCTGATGGTATGCCCAGACCACGCTTGTCCGGAGAATCCTTGATGTCGGTGCTGCCAGTGACTAGTGGCGGAGACTCGCCAGCCATCGCGACATGGAACAACGAAGATGGATGAAGACGAATGCCGCGAGCAGGGGTGCGCAGAAATGGGGTGGCCTGGGGAAATATGTCAGTGCTTACTCGCGCTGCTCTAGCTGCCGCCCAGCTTGGTATGTAAGGTGGGCGGCCTGATCAGCACTGCATCGTGCCATCAAGGCGATTGGCTGGACGGCTGCTAGCACGTACCAATACGCAAGGTCGATCCGTGTCATACGGAGGGATTTTACGGGGCACCATGACAGCCCGCGCACATACATAATTGGCCCACAGCCTTCATCGTCCCAGCAGCCGCGCTTCTAAGCCCCGCGGTGCGCTGGCAGGCCGACGAGCACCAATCGAAACCGGCACAGGAACAACAGAGCTGCACCGCGTCGCCCGTCCTCGATTCTCTCGCCTGCGCTTACGAACGACATCCTCGCCATAGCTCAACCCGCGGATCCTTTTTGCTGCAGTCAATGCCAGATCGTCTCCTGGCTCGACGCAACTGCCCGAGATATCGGTATCACCAAAAAAAAGGAAGCTGTCGGAAGACGAGCATCAAGGGACGCCAACGGTAACGACCAGCCCAAAGCTGCGGCCTTTGGACCCGATCCCCCTCCGGCCCCACGACCTGCGGCAGGCACCGTCCTTGGGCTCCGGGTCGAATGCGACCCCGAAAGCGACCTCTGAACGGTCCCGCACCTCCCGAACCTCGAGGCCCGTCAAACGGGCCGTGGCCCTTCAGTTCCTTTCCAAGCCCGTCAGAATCAGAAGCGAGAGCGACGACCTGGCCGCACAGCCTACCGACGACGCCGCCCGCGGGCTGCTCTCTCACGTCAAACGCATCGCATCTTGGGAGGCTAGGTTCATACCCGGGGCAGCGCGCGATATCATCCGGACCGAGGTGCACGACGGGAAGTACTGGCCCGGCCATTGGTTCCAGGAAGGCGGCGGCCGGGAAGAGACGCGGGCAGCGCAAACGCAGTTCGAAACCCTTTCCGACATCGTGTCTGAAGCCTGGACGTCGGCGGATAGGGTCCGTGAAGAGCTCGCCTGGAACAATTCTGGTGCACACGCCCCTCCTCAAACTCGCAGTGCGCTCCGTCTCTGAGCGTCGCAAGGGAGGCGTCGTTTGCGAGCCGGTAATGGACGCAGGCATCGCCAGCACGTGGCTGCCGCAGAACCAGAACCATGACGCAGTGGCGACAGACAGAATGGTCGATTTCGTTTTGGCCCTCAATGTCCAAAGGCTATCCTTTGGCCAGCCGCTGCGTGATGCCGTCGTTAAACTGCTCACAAAAGAGCCCGAAGCGATCCAGTCTATCAACCAGACCACTCAAGAGCCCCTCGTCCTAAACCCCATCGGCGTCAGCATCGTGACCAGATTTGTAGATGGCGAATGGGAGCTGGGGGTCTGGACGGCTGCCTGGTTTCTGCGCGTGCAAAGCCTCCTGCATTCTCTAGTCGACATCAAGATGCCTGTTTCCCGCCGTATACGGCTGCACTGTAGCATACCCAGCATCACCCGCGGCCAGGTATGGGGCCGGTGCTGCTCGATGCAGCCCTAGGATGCGATTCACCCGGACTTCCGCCGATCATCCGGATTTCCGCCGGTGCCTCGCAACCTACAATCCACCCCCCTGCACAAGGTATGACTTACTGGGGCGTGTGCATCTTTTTCCAAGTACACCATGCATGTGACCTATACGAAAACGTTTGAGCGAAGATTAGCGACCCCGGTCTCGGAGATAGCCCCAAGGCTTTTCTTTCCTCATTCTCCTAATGAACAAGCGGATGTAATCGCTCCTCCGGAATCTCGTCTAGAGAAAACGACGGCATGTCTACAATGACGGAGACCGTGGCCGCCGCCGGGGCCGGGCGCGTGGATGGTGATTACGAGCTTCAGCCTACCGTGCACAGCCGGCGACCGCAAAGTTCAGTCGTCGCAGCGGACAGCAACCTCCCCATCGCCTCCGAGGACGGTAGGCCGAACGGACCAAAGGCCCCCGACGAACCACCGCCGCTGGCAAAGGTGCCGTACCTGAAGCTGCTGGGATGTGGTTTCTCCTTCTTCTTTTCCGGTGTCAATGACGGCACGCTGGGCCCTCTGGTACCTTATATCCAAAACACCTTCTCCATCGGCCCGGGCGAGATAGCGATCATGTAGGTTCCACGGCCTCGGCCCAGCAACAGCCACCAACCAGCCGTGGAGCTGACAGGGGCAGATACGCAACCTCGTTCTTGGGCTGGTTCCTCGCTGCATTCACGAGCCCTTTCCTGTCGGACGGGCGGCGCCACGTGACGCTGGGACGCGTCCTGGCCCTCGGCGCGGCGCTGCAGCTCGTCGCGCAGGCCCTGCGCTCCGTCCCGCCGCCGCACCTGTCCCTGCCGCTCTACGCCGTCAGCTTCTTCGTGCAGACGCTCGGCATGGCGCTGCAGGACGCCCACTCCAACACTTTCGTCAGCGGTGCCGCCGCCGCCGCCCACCGCTGGCTCGGTTTTATCCACGCTTCGTACGCAGCGGGGACGCTATTGGGCCCCCCCATCGCGACGGCCATCGCTGCCCCGGGCGGCCAGGTCTTGGGCGGTGCATGGACGCGGGTGTACTTCGTGCTGCTGGGCCTGGGCGCCCTCAACCTAGTCGGGGTCGTTGTTGGGTTCTCCGGCGACCTCTGGCGGCGGACCCTGGCCGTCGAGGGCGGGCCGACGGGTGGGACGACGGCCGATCGCGCATCTGCGGGTGGTGGCGACGGTTGCACCAAGACCTCCGTAGCCGTGCAGGATCTGCGTGACCTGCTCAGCCTCCGGTCGTTCTGGCTTCTCAGTCTGTTCTATTTCTTCGAGCTTGGAGCCTGGTTCGCGGCTGGGGGTTGGGTTGTCGAGTACCTCGTCAAGGTGCGCGACGGCGAGCTTTCCAAAATGGGGTACGTGCCCACGGGATGGAACGGCGGCATACTGCTCGGGCGTGTCCTGCTGGCCGAGCCGACTTTCCGACTCGGCGAGCGGCGCATGATCCTGATCTACTCAGTCATCTGCACGGCTCTCCAGCTCGTCTTCTGGCTGGTGCCCAACATCATCGCCAGCGCGACCGCCCTGAGCATCATGGGCTTCCTGTTCGGGCCCTTCTTCGCGACGGTAGGGATACGGGCTGGCAAGCGATAGTTTTGCGTGGTCGAGAAGCCGCAGTTACTGACGACGCGGCCACGAAAACGATGCAGGGCGTCTCGGTCGGCTCCAAGCTCTTTCCGCGCAAGGTCCGAGCTCAAGGTCTCAGTAAGCACTGCGCTTGTCTCCCGATCCCTCGCGCTGGCGGCCATGCGTGGTGGAAAGTCGGGTGGCGGTTCGCGATGGCTGATATTCAGCACTGTGTACCCCAGGCTTCGTCTTTGTTGTGGCTCAAGCTGGAGGAGCCTTGTTTCCCTCGCTCACTGGCATCATTGTAAGCTGATGGCAACCTCGCCCGATGGTACCATCTGGCGGCGCCCGACCCTCAAATGGAGACGCTGACTCTGGAAAACGACAAGGCTACCAGAGCCGGTGTCCAGGTTCTCCAGCCGATCGTTCTCGCCCTCATCATCGCGGGAGGCCTGTCATGGTATCTGACCCCTAAGGTCCCCAGGGATACTACGCCAAACGAATGAACGGCCAGCCTAGGGTTTAGCAAGGTATCTTTGGGTGGCTTGCAGCTGTGCATATCCAGCCTAGAGTTTAGGTAAGACGGGGGATAATGGGGGGAGAGCTGGACAACTGGTCGGGCATCATGTCCCCGTTACGAGAAAGTGACGACATTTGTGCAAGCCGCTCGAAGTACCTTATATTTGCGGCTACTATGAGGTTGGGAAAAGCGGAGAGAAGAAGCTGGGCTTTGCGAGTGGCCCGTGGCGGTTCAAAAGAAGTCCCGAAGCTGGGCTCTCAATTCAGAGCTGGGATTCAAGTCGTGTTTTCTGGGTAGCAATGCCGGCAAAATTCGACCGAAGCGTAGCGAAGAGGCACTGCTAAACGTTTGTCTCGAAAATCTCGACGGGCGACCTAGGCTCGTTGCCGTTGTCGAAATCCTCAAGTCGTTTACGTCGATTTGCCGAACGGGACGGATATATAAGCAAAAAAAAGCGAATGCGGGATCGACCTTATCACCTGCCATAAAACATATCGTGGTTATCGGCGTTTGCTACCTGGACACCATCCAGAGGTGAGAAGCAGCTGTTAAAAACGCATCGTGTGTTGCAAACAGGCCTTCTGCTCCTAGGGTAGGGCACCTAGGGGCGGTAGTTAAGCAGTGCTGAGTAGCAAGGTCGCCTTGCACGTGATTTGAATTGGTCTGATAAAACAGTAGTTTTAATTGCTTGCCTAAGGGGATGCCTTGGAGCGAATTTAAGTTGATTAATACCAAAGCCTTAGCCAAACTATTTTAACCAAGAGGCCGAGCCTTTTTATATACCTGCAACCATCGGCGCACCATTTTTAATATATTTAATATATTTATGTCGGAATAATATTCCGGCATTTTCTGGCGCATGCAACAGGGACAAAATCACATGCTTTTTGGCTAAGGAAAGGGCTTGATTACAAGGGCTAGCCCCAGGAGCAGGGAGGGGCTAGGGGTTCGCCCCTAGGGCCAAGCCCCGTGGCACGGCCACGAACCCTGTATATAAACCTACTTCTGGCACCCCTTCAGGTGCCAGAAACCTCTTCTTTCCCCTCATGCACAACTAGAGGACCTTTCCCTGATCACAGAGATCATTGTTCATCACTTTTGGAGAGCTCCGAGCCGTCTGTAAACAGGAGTACCCACTCCTACCAACATCGGTATTAATTAACCTAAGTTAGCTCCAAGGTACCCCCTTGGGCAAGCAATACAGACTCCCTGTTTTACCATGCTACCTTCCCTACTGCAGCAGCACTACAGGGCGATACTGTTTAAGGACATCTCTAGGCGCCCTACCCTAGGAACAGACTAAGGTTTGGCTGTGACAACCAATTACCACAGGGATTTGCCTCGTACAATATGCCAAACAGCCGTGGCCAAATAACTATATCTAGGAGAGGTTCGCACGAAGGAACCTCCCTTTTAGTTTTTGTTCTTTAGATTAGATTTACCTAGATACCCAGATAATAAGAGTATATACTGTTCTCACCCATTGTCACGGTACGATCCCTTATAAGGACCATGCACGGTTGTAGTCCCAGCTACAACAACGTTCCTCTTTTGCTTTGGTGTAACGGGTACAACGCTGGTCTTGTCCCGTGACACCCATAACGTTGATCAACGCAGACAGCCACGAACACTTTGTATTTGATGTCTCCATTCCCTGCCGCGTGTGCTGGGGGAATAAGGATGACGCGACGGTGGAAGAGGAGAATGGTGGCTGCTCGTCAAAGAAGGACGTCAAAATAAGAGTCGGCGGGAAGGAACTGTAATCAGCAGGCGGCGTGAGATTGCCAAAGTAAAATCCAGCGGCAAAGGGCTGGGCCGAAAGTTGGCACGTGGCAGGTTGGGTATGCCAGGGGCCAGGCCAAAGTCGTTGGTTGACGAATATCTATTGATTACCTAGCCACGACCGGGCAGCCCTAGGCACAAGTTCCAAATCGGGAATGTCCAGCCCGTGGCACGGTGATGCGGCTCTTGCTCGACGTCCATACGCAGATAGACACCAGTATCATCTTTCTCTGGATTGGAGTGGCTATTGCTGTCTCCGGCCCCGCCGAAAGATGGTGCTCAGAAGATGGACAAAACAATCGAACGACTCGGCTACGCCGGTGCTGTCAACCCGCCCAAAAGACGTACGTTGGGTTGCGTCATGGTGTTGATAAGTTGGTCGGCTCCTTCAGCTGTGGGTGCTGGTGATTGCGAGGAATTCCATATCTCGTTAGGTCTGGGGTGGACAAGACAAAGTGGCACCTGTGGGGATTGGAGACACCCAGGACCCAGGGAGCTTGATAAAGGAGAAAAACAAAGGCGCGCCGGTTCTTGGACACGCGCCGGACAGATCACGAGGCTGTACAATGGCTTGCTCCCAGACATCGCCAGGGGCGTATGTACCCCAAAGAGCAGGCCTCATTGCGGGGAGGGCGACATCCGGGGAGTTAAGGTTGAGATACTGCTCGTCTGTTGCTGATGACAGGATATAGCCAGCAGAGGCGAGGAGGCCAGAGTCAGATCAGGAAAGTCCAAGCGGAAAACCGGGGCCACCGCCCATCGACCGGCAATCTGGGCGAAGCTCAAGCAGCGGAGCGGAGACGGCTAGCGATTTGCTTTTGCAGGCCAGGCCGGAAACCGGCGGCCAGAGTCGGGGCGCGCCTTTTACTCCAGATTTCATGTTCAATTCTGTACGTAATGGATATGGGGTAAAGCTGCGGCCAAATGTCGGGGTATCGAACCATGGAATGCCTCAGCTTTCTGCCGTGGAAGCTCGGTGTCGCAACAGGCAAAGACTGGAAATGACAATCGCCGCCAGTACCCGAGTCATGGCCTCAATGGCAGGCCCCGACGTGCTCCCCACACAGTCAGCCCCGGGAAATGGTCGGCGCGTCGCCCGCCGACGGGAACTGCTGCTCCAGTTTTCCAGCCAGCACGATAACCTAAACCGGGGAGGCGGGGCCCTCCAGAGATACAGGCGGGCACTGCAGCATTTGCTCCAGGACTTACTTGACGCTGACGGGAGCTGCTACCTACCGCCCCGTCCTTATCGTCGCCCATTTGCCCCCTAATTTTCGGCGAGAGTTGTGCAAGATGCGGGTCCTGCTTAGGGCCGCCGTCCAATGGCGGCCGACGTCTTGCAGTGGAGGGCACATCCAGGTAGCAGCGACAGCCGTTCGCGCGTGCTCTCGCGACGACCTGACAGGGTCCGACGAGGATGACCGCGGCTGCCGGACAGCCCGAGTCAACTCCACGCAGCCGTCGAGCGGGGATCGGCGAGATTGGGAGAGATAGGGAAACGTGCCAGCTGGCATAAATAGCCAGCCTTCTCCCAGCATCGCCGCTCGCCGACGCCCTTCCTCTCTCTCTCCGGAACTGCCCCACGAGGAGCCCCTGCCGCCAGACCAGAATCCTCCCCCGACGCCTCGTCGCAGCAGCAACCATGGGAGCCGCACCACCAGACGAGAAAACCATCGGCCTGGGCCGTTCGCCCAGCGACAGTGCCCCCTCCGACATCCAGGACGGTGGCGTCGTCGCGGGCGACAGCGGCGAAGACGTCGTCACCCAGTATGGCGAGACCAAGCGCGGCCTGAGCCCCCGCCACGTCCAGCTCATGGCCATCGGCGGCTCGATTGGAACGGGACTCTGTAAGCTGACCACCCCTTCTTTCCCGGAGAGTCACTCCCCCACGCCGCCTCCCCCGCGATATTGGCTGGCCGCTTATCTGCGGCGTCGCGCCGGTGCATGGCCAGTCCGAGCTTTTTGACGACTCTGGTTTACTGACGAAAAATCACTCCCAAACAGGGATCGGAATCGGCGGCGTGCTTACCAAGGCGGGACCGCTGTCGCTCGTTCTTGGCTACATGTTCTGGGGACTTCTCTTCATCTGGCCGCTCAACCTGTGCGTCGCCGAGATGTGCGCCTACCTGCCGATCCGCGGCTCCATCTTCGAGCTCGCGAGCCGCTTCGTCGACCCGGCCCTTGGCTTCGCCATGGGCTGGACCTACTTCTTCGCCGGCCTCATGCTCGTCTGCACCGAGTACTCCGCCATCGCCACCGTCATCCAGTTCTGGGACCCCACCATAAATCCCGGCGCTTGGATCGCCGTTGCCATGGTCTCGTGCATCGTTGTCAACGTGGTTGCTGTCAAGTGGTACGGCGAGGCCGAGTTCGTCATGGCCTCCACCAAAGTCCTGCTTCTCTTCGGCCTCATCCTGATCACCATCGTCACCATGTCCGGCGGCAACCCGCGGGGGGACGCCTACGGATTCCGCAACTGGGGTAACGGCAACTTTATTCACCCTTACCGCGGCGAGGGCGCCACCGGCAACTTCCTGGGCTGGTGGAAGGTCGTCATCTACGCCGGGTTCACCATCGCGGGGCCCGACATGATCGCGCTGGCGGCCGGTGAGATCCAGAACCCGCGCTACACCATCCCGCGCGTGGCCAACCTCGTCTTCTACCGCCTGGTCGGGTTCTACGTCATCGGTGTTCTCTGTGTCGGCATCATCTGCAGCTCCGTCGACCCGGGCCTTCTGGACGCCATCAAGAACAAGAAGCCCGGCGCCTTCTCGAGCCCCTGGGTGGTCGGCATCGAGCGTCTGGGCATCAACGTCCTCCCCCACGTCATCAACGCCGCCATCATGCTGTCGGGCTGGTCGTGCGGAAACGCGTACCTCTACTCGGCCAGCCGCACGCTGTACGGCCTGGCGCGCGACAACCAGGCGCCCAAGATCTTCCTCAAGTGCACCAAGGAGGGCGTGCCCATCTACTGCGTCGCGGGCGTGTCGCTCATCTCGTGCATCACCTTCCTCGTCTCCTCCGACTCGGCCGTCACCGTCTTCTTCTGGTTCGTCGACCTGACCACGACGGCTCTCATCATGACCTATACCATGATGATGATCGCCTACGTGGGCTTCTACCGCACCCGCAACGCCCAGGGCATGGACCCTGCCACCCTGCCCTACCTGGCCCCGCTCACCCCGTATTCGAGCTACGTGACCCTCGTCCTGGGCTGCACGGCCGTGCTGTTCGTCGGTTTCGACACCTTCTCGCCGTTCGAATATCGCGACTTTATCACCGCCTACTTCGCCTTCCCGTTTGGCGTCGTCATGTTCGTCGGCTACAAGGTCTTCAAGAAGACCAGCTTGGTCAAGCCGGCCGAGGCCGACCTGATCTCGGGCAAGAAGGAGGTCGACGAGGAGTGCAGGCACTGGGAGGAGGGCGGCATCCAGGAGAACGTCAGGGCGCGCCTGGCCGAGATGAGCTTCCTGCGGAGGACGTGGGAGAAGATGTGGTAGAGCATGTGGCCGAAGCGTGTAACATGTTTCCGATTTGGCATCAAAGCATTGTCAATTCGAAGTAAATTTTTACGAATGATTTGAGGCTCTGTTTGGGCGAACGAAGTAGTGCGTTCTCCTGGAGAGACGCGCCATGCTAGGCCGCTCTGGTCAGTTCGAAGATGATGTATCCTGGCCACTTGTAATAGACAAGTTTCGCTGATGATAACGGACCCTCCCCTACCAACCCCGCCGAAAGTCAACAATGACGCCTAGCGTTTTCAGGAGCTAATCTTGGTCATGATGCCCCCTGTTTTAGGCGACATCAAACCCGAGCACACGAACCCATCTACATCATGACTACGATTCTAGTTGCTTAGTCGACCCTGAGCCCCATGTTGGGCCGAATTTCTTGTCCTCTGACACCGGCTGATAGTCGGGGCCGCAGGCTTGGTCGACGCGGCTGGCGCTCTCAACGCACACCCTCTGTAGCAACCGATTGTTGGCGCGCCTGGTGTAGATGCTGCGCAGCGCAGGCAGCCACTTCACGTCGCCGGCGCAGTACGAGATGATCCTTGCGGCCAGGGGCCGGCGCGAGAACATGTCCTCGTCAGCATCCAGGAGGGCGCGGATGTCCTTTTTGGCCTGTAGCCAAGGGCTCAGCACCTCCTGGGGTAGCCGTAGATATTGCTCGACGGCCGTGCCAAGCCCCGCTAGGCGCTTCTTGTTGCCCCACCGCGTCGCGTTCTCGAGCAGCTGCACGTCGGTCACGCCGGCCAGGCGGACTCGGTGGCGCGACCAGAGCGCGTCAGCGTCGCTGCGCACGTCCCAGAAGTACTTGGTGACGTTCGGGTCCTCGAGGATCTCCTTGAGCGTCCTGCCGGCATCCTTGCCCGGGGTGGTAAAGGAGGCATCGCCGAGGCTACGGACGTCGATGAGGCTCGGCGGTTTCTTTTTGCGGTAGAGAATGGTAACAATGTCGAGCGTCCCGCTGCGGCCAAGGTTCTTCCCTTCGAGATCTAGATAAAGTGTGCTCCGATGGGATATCGAGGGGAGGAAATCACGGAGCTGCTTCACCGAGGCGATAACGGTTGGAAGCTTCGCCGAGGCCGCGCGCATGTCTGTCGAGAGCAAGATAGTTTGGCTTACCTTGCATAACGATAAGGTGACCATGACACACAGATCCAAAACACGCATGCGGGCATTTCCCCTTATACCAGCCATACACCGTGGACGGCGTCACCCCATAGTGCCGTTTGTTGCAAACGTTTATATTTGCGGCCCGAATTCCACCTGGAACGGTGTAACAACCCTCCCCGCCAGTCACAGATAGCGGGGTTGCGTCATGGGTGAATTGCGTTTTTACTTGCAAAATCTCCCCCTGCGTACCGTCTTCGCCAACGGGAGTGATGACGGTGCGCAATGCGGGAAGCCGTTCGGGTATAATCGAGAGAAAAATGTGGCCTCATATGCAAGTCACAAGTGGTTTGTCTGCAGCTAACCGTGCTCATCAGAGACTACTGCGGTCAACAGCAGGCGCGAGGGCTAGGTGGCTGACCTGCGACCAGATGTCCTGCGTGTAACATGGGCGAGGCAGATCGCGTGGTGGACAATGGCAGGTAGGCAGGCGGTGTCTTCAAGCCGGAATTCCCTTCGTTCTCAAGCCAACGATACTGTATGCATATATACTGGCAGCTCGTGCTTCGTCCCATCTTCGTACTGCCTTTTGCTTTTGGTATTCCGCTAACAGTTGGGTATGGGGCAGAGGAACAGGTCTCCTCTCTGATGCTATTGCTGCCCTGCGAGACACTCCTGGCGCCGCCGAGATTGAAGGCTGCGCAGAAGGGGCCGGCAGCAGGAGGGCACGGTCATTCCATGCTCCAAACCACATTCCATCCGGAGAGGGCTGAAAAGCCTCCGCACAATTTCTACCTGGACCTACACCTACAGACGCAACTCAGCGGGATCCCGCCTGGAGTCGGCCGGATTCTGCCCGAAGTGCCCTGCATCTGTGGGCGCACTTTCTTTGGGTACTCGGAAGTTCCGTGCAGCGAAATGTCGCATTTCGGACTTTGCCGCATTGCGATTCCGCAGTTGGAGCGAAGGCCCATTTGGTGACACCTACACACGTGGAAGGCCAATGGGACGTTCAATCTCAGCTTACATCCTGAGCCTAAAAGCGGCACGAGCAAGGGGCTAAAGCCTGGGCGTCAGCGTGTCGCCCCGAAGCGGCAACAAGTGCCGGACAGGCATGGGGCTTGATGCTACCCATAGCCAGCGTATAAACACCATCATCTAATGCTGCCTGTCCTCGAGGACTGCGTGGAATTGCGCCCCCTCCCAACCCCATCCACGACACACGCGTAGTGCAATTTCGGACCCTCTGCTCGGGGGCAAAACCACAAAATGAAGCTCCACGCAAAGCTCGCCATCCTCTATGGCGTGCTCGGCTACGCCTCAGCGCAAACGACCAGCAGCAGCACCACCACCCCCGCGACGCCTCTACAGGGCACCACCAGCATCTGGCTCATCCAGGGCGGTCCCCTCACGAGCATCCCGCCGACCCTGACGGCGAGCGTGGGAGGAAGCAGCATCGCGAGGACCTACGTCATCGGCCAGCCCACCGCCCGGCCGGCCAGCGAGGGCTGGCGCGTGGACTGGTGGGACAAGATCAGCGCCGTCGACACCGTGCTCGCGGAATGGAGCGACGTCCTGTACGGGGTCCGCAAGAGCGGCTGGCTCCTCGACAGCAACGAGGGCGGGGAGCAGGGCATGGTCGACCTCTCCCTGGAGGCGAGGTGCTCTCTCGACACGGCGCGCTCGACGGCGGCATGCTCGGGGTCTTGGTCGTCGACCATGAGCTTGAGGGACGGCTCATCGGTGACGACGACGACGACCAGCGGGACCTTCACCACGACTGATAGCGTAAAGATCACGCCGGTCCCGGTCGTAATCGTGGAAGGCACTGTAAGCTCCTGTTCTTCTCTATTTTATGCGATCGCCGTGACGCTCGGGTGGGCTGTTCGCAGGGCTACCAGGGAGAACGTCGAAGCGTGGGGACAGAGCTGACGATCTGATGGCGCCCGATTAATAATTAGCTTCCCATTCCCATAAGACCTACCACCACCACCAGCACCACCAGCAGCTCGACAGGTGCCGGCGCGCCGTGCGTTACACAGAACGCCGTCCTGGCAGGTGGCGCTGCTGTGCTGGCGGGAGGGGCTTTGCTACTGGCATGAGGATAAAGCTATTGACGGGACCGCGCATTCGATTTATGTCAGCGAGAGACAGGCCGGCTTATTTCTTCGTCCACACAGCCTCGTCATATCCGTCCATCCATTCGCTATACGGCGGGCCTGCAGTTGCCCACCCCTTGATGCCGTTCAACAGCACCAGGCTCTGCATGTCACCGTCACCCTGGTCTGAGATGTAATCGGAAAACCAACCGGCGGCACGAGGGCCTCGGCCGCGTGAAGAACCTGGAGCCTCTTATCAGTTAGCCGTGTGCTGTCAAGCGTAACAGGCGTTGTATTATTGGTTTATAGAGGGCCGGAAGCGTGGGCCACGCACCGCAGTACCAGATGACCTTTCGCACACCCGCTGCCTTTAGAACGGAATAGAGCGTGGGGATGGTCGGGTACAAGCTTTGCGCCGGCAGGTTGACAGAGCCGCGAATGGCGCCGCCCTGCGGATGCGTGTTTAACATTTCCGGGGCCAGAACGGGGTGGGGAGCCGGCAAAAATGGTGAAATGTGCCGAACCTCATGGTCGACACGACGAAGATCAACAAGTAAAAAATCCCGCTTGTTGCAGCTACCTTGGCCTTCGCGCTGAGCCTCAAGCATGGCCAACACATCTTCGCGCGTCGCGCTCAGCGGTTCAGCGTTCCTGGGGGCTGGGTAGGCGGCGTGCCACGGCGCCACCGTCTCTGCGGGTTCCGTAGGCTGGGGCGCAGACATGTTCGCTGGATAGCTGTGAGGATGAGGATGAATGGAGTGCCTGTTGCGAGAATGTTCGCGCCAGCGCGAGGCTCATGGTTGGAGCCCTTTCAAAGCACATTCGCCAGGCGGTTTGGCGAGTATGTCACTCCCGGTATGTGATTGGTCCTCGATTTAGACAGGAGACAGCGCGCATTCGACCGACCCCACCCACGGCGACCCCCACCCATCGAGGACCCTTCCGCGAATAAAACACCAACGCCCGGGCCAGCTGAAAGGGCACCGCCGTGCGCTTACTTTGTCTACAAACAGCAGCCCAAATCACGCTTCGCCGTCTCAACACCAATCCATTGACAATGCGTGAGAATGTAAGAGAGGATGTCCGCACTGCAGCTCCCTCCTATTCCATTTATCTGGCATATGACACACAGATTCCACTAATTCAATGCTGATGCGCCACAAAAGAAGCAAGAAGGCGACACAGCAAACACCTCGTCTGCCGCAGTGAGGATACGCAACAACCAGAGGCGGTCGAGGGCGCGGCACCGCGAGCTCGTTGACGAGTTGAAAGCCAGAGTCCGCGAGTATGAGCTACAAGGAGTCCAGGCCACTTTGGAAATGCGCCAAGCCGCCCGTAAGGTCGCGCTCGAAAATTCGCAGCTACGATCCCTCCTCGCCTCCCGCGGGGTCACACACGAGGAAGTCGAGCAGTACCTAGCCTCGTCCAATCACGGGGCGGCGGCGGCGGCAGGGGGCTTGCCGACAACAGCCTCGGCACCCCCACAGGCACGCCGCGCCGCCCTAGAGCCGGACGTGGATTTGGACGGCGCGCCAAAGCAGGCACCGTCCACATCCGCGCTGGACACGCTTGCCGTTGCTGCGGACGCCAGCATTGGGCAAGCATGCTGTGGGCCTACGACGCAGTGTTCAGCCGTCGAAGCGCCACTGACAGACGTTCTCAAACATGTAGCAGCGCCTTCAGATCCAGGTTCTACGAAGCGCAGCCCAGCGTCAGCCTTACCTACAGCGTCACACCTGGAAATGACGTGCACTGCGGCCGCCCATATCATGGCAGGCATGTACAGGGATGGGAACAAAGAGCTCGCTAGAGAGGCCCTGGGGTGCACCGGGCCTGGGGAATGTCTTGTCAAGAACACGCTGGTATTCCAGCTTCTAGACAGCGCAGAAACGGGTTGGCAACAATAATTAACGCCAGCCCTTTGAGGTACAAGGTTGTATTCTCGGATCGGCACTTGCTGTTTCCCATTACCAACCGACCCGCTTCCTCCCGTTTCACGGAACACCCAACAACATAACGGAGTGTCTATCGATCCCCGCCAATCTTTCAATCCTGCCACCTCCACCGGTTCCCGATCCACTTTACAACATATACCAGAAGTATTAGCACGGGCACTTCGATCAAGGGCCCGACCGTGGCCGCCAGAGCCTGATCACTTTGCGGGCCGTAGGTTGCGACGGCGACGGCAATGGAGAGCTCGAAGTTGTTGCTGGCCGCAGTGAAGCTTTGCGTCGCGCTGACCTTGTATCCGAAACCCGCCTTTCGCGTGACCCAGAGGGTAGCAAAAAAGATGACGATAAAGTAGACGAACAATGGCGCAGCGACGCGGATGACGGAGACGATTTGGTGGACGACCTGGCGGCCCTGCGAGGCGAACAGGACGACGATGGTGTACAAAAGCCCAATTAGCGACCAGGGCGCCAGGCACCTCAGGAAAACGTTGGTGAACCATTCGTGGCCAGCGATGGCGCGCACGGCGAAGCGGGTGATGAGAGCCGCACCAAAGGGGATGCCCAGGAAGACGCCCACGCTGCTAGCGACGACCGAGTATGACACGTCCAGCGTGCCGGACTCGCGGCTGATGACGCGGATGAAGAGGACGGCCAGCGGCGCAAAAAGAACCATTTGCAGGATCGAGTTAACGGCGACCAGGATGGCGCAGTATTCAGTGTCGCCGCCCGCCAGGCTCGTCCAGATCAAGACCTAGACGCCACGGTTAGGTTAAGACGAACTGAATCCTCTGAGAGTCGGCGCTTACCATGGCAATGCATCTCCCAAGACCGACGAGAATCAGGCCCACGCGGAGCTCACTTTTGTCGGGCAGGAACGCCCAAGCAAGGGCCAGCTAGACGCGCGTCGTCATCAGTCCAACACCCTCGTGAGATCGGGGACGCAAAAAGCAGCCCATCAGGTGACGCCAGGGAGGATGGGATGGGGGTTCCATAATACCATGAAGAGGGGTGCTACGACCCAGTTGATGAAAACGCTGAAGCCGATGTTCTTCCAGGCGCCGCGGTGCGCAAAGATGAGGTGCAAAACCTCGTACTGCACCTTGCAGAGGATTGGATACATCATGACGAGCAACCCGACAGCTGCAAACGATTAGCTACCTATTTAGTCGAAATGCTCTAGAAAGACGGAAAATAGAAAATACTGACCTATTGGGATGGACACGTCTGCAAACTTGCCCTTCTGCAGCGCCGGCCCGACTTCAGGCGCAAAGTTGCCCAGCAGAACCCCGAGGACCATGGCGAGCAGAATCCAAACGGCCAGGAAGCGGTCCAGCCAGCCCAGGGACTTGAAGGCCGACGCTTTCTTCTCGAGTTGTGTGTCCTGTTCGCCACATTCGACTTTTTGTCCCTCTTGGTCGCCGCCGTTGGACCGCAGGGCGTGCGAATCCGCCGCGGCCTGGGACGGCGGCATGGAGACGTGGACAGGACGGTCTGACATTGTGAAAAATGGAGATTCAAGCAGGCGCTTGAATAAATGGTAAAACATAGGACGTCGGAAGGCAACCAAAAAAAAAAGGCGGGCACAGAGATGAAATGGGATGCGGAATGGTTTATATATCTTCGCAGTGATGTGGATGTCGCTGCGCTGGAGCGGAAAAGGAGAATCGCGCCATTGGATGGCGCTTGGCTGGACCAATGATTAGCGGGCAGTGACAGACACGTGCATTGCACCCCTCCCTGGAGACGTTGAGGCAACTTGCTGTCTCCGGTGACCGAACAGACGGCCCCGTTTGAAGCATTACTTTTCTTTTTCTTCTCATTTTTCTTCTTCGCTTCTTTTCTTTTCGTGATTGATGATTTAACGTTAGTCATTTCCTGTCGCTAGAACTCTGGTGAACGGTCTGGTGAATATCCCCACTGCCCTCCCGCGACTCCTGGCCGTGTGCCTGGCTTAGACGAAAATCCCATCAACCGTTTCGAGCTTTGACAAGCCGTGAGTCGTTTATATTTTGCCCCTTCCCTCCACCCGCCCAGCTGCTCTATTGTGTTTACAGAAAGGCCGCAAAATGTTACGGCCCTCACCCCTTCTCTTCGTCCCTCGTTGGCTCCCCCATACTGAGGAGCCGGCTCATTCCAGTTTCCCAGCGCGGACTCATTCATCAAAACCCATCTTCTCCTCACACCTTGCCAAGCATGGGCGATCTCAACAACACAGAGGCAGCCCGGGAGCGTCTGATACCCGTCACTGACCCCGAGCACCGGTTTCGCTCGTTCCCAATCCGGCCCGGCGATGACGACCCGGCGGTGCGCAACCGATATCGCCCATTCCTCCTGGACGACGAGGTATCCAGCTCAGACTGGATCATGAAGCTCGAACTAGCTACGGCGGCCAAGATGGTCGAGACCGAGATTCTCTCCCAGGGGAAGGACAGGCTGAGAGTGCTCGTACTCTACGGGAGCCTCAGGAGTCGGTTCGTGCGCCCCCGCCACGGCAACGCCTCGAGGTGGCTTGCGAAAAGCTGACAGATGCCAACCATCCACGCCCCAGCTCATACTCGAAGCTCCTCGCCTACGAAGCGTCTCGCATTCTCTTCCGTCTCGGCTGCGACGTGCGAGTCTACGATCCGTCGGGCCTCCCCGTCAAAGACGACCAGCAGCACGACCACCCCAAAGTCCAGGAGCTCCGGGCGCTCAGCAAGTGGAGTGATGGTCACGTCTGGGTGAGCCCAGAGCAGCACGGCAACCTGGTATGCTCACCTCCCGCAGCGTCTTCGACGGCCTCGAAGGGAAAATTAGAGAGCTGACAGGGCTGTCGGCAAACAGACCGCCGTCTTCAAGAACCAGATCGACTGGATCCCGCTCTCCACCGGCAGCGTCCGGCCGACGCAGGGAAGGACCCTGGCTATCGCGCAGGTGAACGGCGGCTCGCAGTCCTTCAATGCGGTGAACTCGCTACGTATTCTGGGCCGCTGGATGAGGATGTTCACCATACCGAACCAGAGCTCCATCCCGAAAGCGTGGACTCACTTCACCGACGCCGACGATCCGGTCGATGGTGGCAGCCGCCTAAAACCAAGCTCCAACAGGGACAGGCTGGTGGACTGCATGGAGGAGTTTGTGAAGTATACGATCATCATGCGGCCGCACTTTGATCTCTTTGGGGACCGATTTAGCGAGAGGGAGGAGGCAAAGGTTGCCAAGTGAAAGGCGCTCGATACTCTTAGTTCAAGCCGAGATCATCCCGTAATTAGCTCCCCGCCCCGGTGCTGTCCTCCACGCGCCCGAGGCTCTCTCTCCGATAGCACACGTGTTCCCACAGCGTGTGACTACTGCCGTGGTAAGTCCGAGTTCGACTCTGGCGGGGCCCTCGCCGCCGGACTCCGTCCTTCTCGTCTCGGCCGCAGGAGATTTTTCACCATGGGGGATGCTTGACGGGAGCCCAGGCAGGACGAGACAGCGGTATCAAAACCCTTGTCCCAGTCTTCCCGACTATCGGGGTGGCCCGGTAAACTTCTTTTTTCACGACATGCTGACGTCGAGCAACCCGCCGCCAGTGTCCGACTGTTTCCGCCCGACCGTGGCGCCGGCGTTGTGGCCGGATTTGACGTCGACGCAGGCGATATCGTGCGAAGCGGCGGTGCGCATTCTTGCTGGAATCCGAAACCACGCCAACTCGGCGCGGAATTCCAATCTGCTTTCGGCCACATTGATATAAAAGACCGCGTCGGTAGCAACACGAAGCTGTTTCGGCTGATGAGATGGAATGAAATAAAAAAGAACCCTGGATGAAATGGGGGAAATGTTGGAATAGCATCTGTGTGCGCGTGCGATCAGGAAAAGGGGAATCTCCAGGGGAGGCAGCGGGACCCGCCGGGTCCCGTGCCTTGTCACCTGACGATCAGAGGATCGCCCAAAGGGCGATCACCTCCCTGTACATAAGGCCTAGTTCAAGGACCTACCTCTGGCTGATAGATCATTTCCCCTTCATGCACAATAGAGGACCTTTTCCCTGATCACAGAGATCATTGTTCATCACTTTTGGAGAGCTCCGAGCCGTCTGTAAACAGGAGTACCCACTCCTACCAGCAGGAAAGTTTTTAAAAATGGAAGGAATTACACTTGGTTTTACTATATTATAAGGTCCTNGCAGGAAAGTTTTTAAAAATGGAAGGAATTACACTTGGTTTTACTATATTATAAGGTCCTATTAGTACACGTGAGGGGAAAGGGTCTATCTGCGTAAAATAGAGTTTAAAACCAGCCTTTATATATAAGGAGCCATCATCCAAAGAGCGTTCCTCCGATTCCATTAAGAGGCATCGGCGACCCCTTCGGGGTCCGGGGGATTCTGAAGCCTCCCGTAAGGGGCCTCTTTACTAAATGCACGCCATATAAATGCTATGCCAACCACGGAAAGATATTTACGCTATTTTGTTTCTTACAATCCTTTTTTACATTCCGTCGTATATAAAATTTTTATTTGGCCTAATTTACCCCTATTTTGCCCTACAGTACGATAATGTTTCCTTTGTAAGCGGAAGCATCGTTACGCTGTTATAACGAAAAGTATTGTAAGTCTTTGGACGATCAAACCGCAAATTGGTTCTAGGGGTAGCTGCGCGTACCTTTAGTGACCTTGAAGACGGCAATATCATCGGTAGCCAGGCTGATGGACACGCTGGTGCCCGTGCCGGAGCGACCAGTGAACATCTCGGTCCAGCGCCAGGTCCCGGCGCCGAGGCCCGGCACGTCCTTGAAGTCGACGGCGAGGGTCTGGGACTTTCCGGGCGAGACGAGGCCGACGACGACGCCGTCGCTGAGCGGGCCGGCCCAGTAAGGGTAGATCTGGCCGTTGACGGGGGCGGGCTTGCCGGGCGGGCGGAAGTAGCCGGCGGCCTTGCCGAGGGGGTCCTGGTTAATGGCGATCAGGCCCTTGTTCTTGATCAGGGCCAGGTTGGCCTGCGAGATCCTGGACAGGTCGGTGCCCAGGATGATGGGCGACTTGGCGATGGCCCAGAGGCCCATGTGGGTGCGCTCCTGGGCGGCCGTGAGCTTGCCGTTGCCGATTTGCTGAGGGAAGATCAAGGTCAGTCATTTTGGACAGACTGAGACGTAACTTTGCAAGTCCGAATTGGAAAAACAAACCATCATGTCGAGGTCGTTGAAGCCACCCGGCCCCGAGTACTGCGCAATGCTGCCAGCGGTGGAAGCGATGCGTACGACAGAAGCCCAGTCGTTCCAGTTGTCATTGGACATTCGCCAGGCGTTGCCGTAGTCCTTGCCCCAGGTCCAGACCTCGTCCTTCCCCCACTGGCACATGGAGAAGAAGATGTTCTTCTGGTTGCGCACCGACAGCAGCGCGTCCCTCATCTTGCCGTACCACTCGCGCGTGTTGCCGGCGGGCCGGTCCCAGCACGTCTGCGGCGTGGGGTTGGTCTGGCAGGGCGTGTAGCAGTTGTCGTGCTTCCAGAGGTCGACGCCCCAGGACGCGAGCAGCTGCGCGTCCTTGACCTCGTTGCCCCAGGAGCCCGGGTAGCCGCCGCAGGTCTTGGTTCCGGCGCAGCCGTACAGGCCGAATTTGAGGCCCATGGAGTGGATCTGGTCTACGACGGGCTTGATGCCCTGCGGCCACTTCTTGGGGTCGGCCACCAGGTAGCCCGAGCCGTTGCGGCTCATGGTGCTCCAGCAGTCGTCGATGTTGACGTACTCGTAGCCCAGGTCCTTGAGCCCGAGCGAGACGAACAGATTGGCCGTGTCGAGGGCGTACTTGGCGGTGGCCGAGTTGCATTGGGCCACGTTCTGATCGGGGATGTCAGCAGCAGTCGCCTCTCTGTCGCCACATCTCCCTGAAAATCTCAAGCTGAGTGGTCTGCTTACCCAGCTGTTCCATCCGAGGACCGGCTTGCGGCCGAGGCCGTTCTCGAGGCGCTTCTGGATCGGCTCGGCCTCGGCCAAGGCGAGCAGGGCCGTGACGAAAAGAGTCTTCGTAAAAGCCATCTTCGCTAGCTAGGCAAGGAAGTCAGACGATGGGCCAATGTTTCCTGAGTTGGCGGCAGCCCGGCTAGTTGTCAGGCTTGAGGCGGCTGCTCCAGGGTCCCAAAAGCCAAAGATGGATGTCGGGATGGTGGGCAAGAGATGAACGGGTTGCCGGGAGCTGCCATGCACCCTAATATATCTGGCCGAGCGGCTCTGGGTGCTCCCACACCCACCCTCCTCGGTCTGTATTCGGCCGTCGACGGCTTTGCCTCCGTCGCGTCGCCAGGCTGTTGCGGGGAAGCTGCAGGAGAAACTCCTCCGTCGCTTATGACGGCGACTGCAACATCGCCAGAGCATGAATGGCGCGGCTGTAGCTCTCTTCGAGACACGACACGCCATTACTCGTATTTGGTGGAATTGTTACTGGATTTGTTATTCTTCATTGCGCGGCAAGATCCTTTGGTAATCTGGGCATGGAAGGCTTCATCCATGGCCAAATCTGACGATTGGTGCAAATGTACCGCCGCACCCCGCATCGACTTCTCCGCAATCCTCGTGGGTATTATGGCGGGTCGTGAGGGGGCCGGCGCCGGGAGCAACGGTCATGATCCAGAACGGAGGTGACGGTCCGCATCCGGGTTGATAACCTGGGAGTGGTTAGGATGGCGACGCTGAGGTGTCGTTGGGCAAATATCCGTCGGAACGGGTCCGTCCTTTGCTTGGTATGGCTGGTTTGGGCCGGCGAGCGCGTCGTGATTGGTGGCCGCGCTTTTCTCCAGGCACTGAGGGCGGGGACACCCTTGGCACGCCAACATGACAGCAGACTGACATGTCAAGTGCCGGCCAAGGATTCCAAAGACATCATTTACCCCAGTGACGTCTTGGGCAGAAATTCTGGTAGCGGGTTAGCGACTACGACGTCCATCTCGCCGTCTCCTCATCTCGCGATGCCGCGAGGCCCACCTCCGTCGCCGTCACGGCCAGCGGATTGGCGCGCCAGTTCGGCCCCTGTAGACCGAGGCAGGGGCCCGAAACCGGCACGTCCAAGAGCCAATAAATCCAAGACGGCGAGCGAAAGGAAACGTGGGTTCTAATTATGAGAAGGGGCAATGCGACGCACGCCGGAGATATATGTAGCCCTACCTGGCTGCCTTTGGCTTTGGGGACCGTCCTACTGGAACACCATCCTTCCCCGTCAGCAACGCCGTCGATATGAGGCTTACCGTAACTTTGCTTAGCGGCCTGTCGGCGCTGGCTGCGGCCGCGCCGAGCGTGTTGAAGGAGCGGCAGTCGACTTACACGGACTATCTCTTCGTCTACGTAGGCCTCAGTCTTTCCCTCAAGCCTCTGCGATTTCTTTGTCGGCGGACGGACTCTTGCTAACATGCGCATGCGCTCACACACAACAGTTTACCGGGGAAGGCACCTCCAACGGCGAGCAGGTGTACATGTCCGTGTCGAACAACAACGACCCGGGCTCGTGGACCAACGTCAACCGCGGCCAGCCCGTGCTGACGTCCAACGTCGGCACGCGCGGCATCCGCGACCCGTCGCTGATCCGCAGCCAGGACGGCTCAAAGTACTGGATCGTCGCCACGGATCTCAAGGTCAACGGCCTCGGCTGGGCAGGCAACAACTTTACCGAGAACGGGTCCAAGGGCCTCGTCGTCTGGGAGTCGTCCGACCTCAAGACCTGGTCCTCGGCGGCGCTCCGCATCGTGAGCCCGAGCAATGCCGGCATGACCTGGGCCCCTGATGCCATCTGGGACCCGGAGTCATCGAGATGTAAGGATTCTCCATCACTGCCCCGACAGATGACAGATGTCGTCGAGTATTGACGAGAAAACCGCATTCATAGATCTCGTCTTCTGGACCTGCAACCTCAAGGGCGACGGCTGGTACATCATGGGTTCCTACACGACCGACTTCAAGACCTTCACGCCGGCGCACAAGTTCCTGCGCGGCGCGGGCATGGACGCCACCATCGCGCGGGACAAGTCCACCAACACCTTCTACCGCATTTCCAAGAACGGGCCGGGCCAGCTGATCGAGGAGGCGCGGGCAACCAACCTCAGCGGGCCCTGGAGCGTGGTCGCGCAGCGCATCGGACAGGGCTTGCCGGCGGGCGAGGGTCCGCTGATCTTCCAGGACAACCGGAACTCCAGCAAGTGGCACATGTTCATCGACGACTACACGCGCGGCGCCGGGTACAAGCCGTTCGAGACGACCGACATCGCCAGCGGCAAGTGGACGCCATCGTCGGGTATCAAACTGGGAAGCCGCTATCGTCACGGATATGTCGTGCCCATGTATGTGGATTGATGTCTGTTTTCCATGCATTTCCTTGGAGAGCTGGAGCTAACTTGCCGTCTGTTACAGCACCGCGGCCGAGCGGTCTTGCATTACGGGCGGCGCCTGCACCCGAGGCTGAGGCGGCGGCGTCGGTGGTAACTGCTTACCGATGTGGGTCGATGCAGTCAAGTGCGAGGGCTGCCGGACCGAGATCCGACGCTGCTTCAGGCCATATGCAATGCCGTCAGCCAGGGGTGCTCGCGGAGTCAGACGGGCAGCGGCGACAAGAGCCACCCGATGTCATAGTGTGCAACGGCCTCAGCAGCCGCTACTCGTATAACAAACTTGGATGATATCCTCTAAATCGTCTTGTTCGTGATCTTCACCATCCCCTGGCACGCGCCTGGACGCGTCGGCATTAACTCGCCTCGGCCGAGTCTAGCCAAGAGCTGAATGAGCGGTGTCTGGCCTAGCGCTGCTGCTGCCTGCTCGCCTGTGTTTCCAACGGGTCTTTCCGCATCGCCTGGATAATCCGGCGGCGTTAATTGGCCCGTGCTGTAAGACGCCCTTCGGGTCACCCACTGAGGCCCCCTATTGGCCGCCCTAGCTCCGCACTGCCGGCCGGGCTGACATGCATTCGGCTGTCTGGGTGCGTATAAAACGCACCGTGCCGTCGGTAATGCTCGATCTTACGGTTGAACAATGCAAACTCCTCGTCACCTCCGATCCCAGATCTCCCCATTGCGCTGCTGCCCACTTACTCCCAAGCCCTGCCCCTTTGTCCCTGCCCGCCATGGCCGAGACGAACCCCCCGCCCGCCGAGGAGAAGAAGACGTACAGGGGCAACTGCCGCTGCGCCGCCTTCATTTTCGAGGCCACCATTCCCGAGATCAAGGAGGTGAAAGTCTGCAACTGCAGCATCTGCCACAAGAAAAACTACGCCTTTGCCCTGGCGCCCGACGCCGACTTCAAGGTCGTCAAGGGCGACATTGAGAAGGACCTGACCACCTACAAGTTCGGCCCGGGGCTTCTGTCGCACATGTTCTGCACCACCTGCGGTACCGCCCTCCTGGGCACCTATAGCAACATGCCCGGCTTTGTTGCCGTCAACGCCCGCGCCCTGCAGGAGCCGCTCGACCTGTGGAAGATGGCCAAGCACAAGTGCGTGTTGTTGCTCTTGATCTTTTTCTGTACCCGACCACAGTTTCTTCTCCTAACCGCTATCGTAGATACGACGGCATAACCTACAAGCCCGAGTACAAGCCCCCCTCGTTCGACGACATGCCGGAGCCTCCCCGCAAGTTCGCCGACGAACCCGACGGCGGCAAGCTGTACCACGGCAGCTGCCACTGCGGCGACGTGCGCGTGGCCCTGCGCGTGGCCAAAGCGTTCCACGAAACGCGCGCGCCTGATTTCAACGACGACCCCACGGGCTCCATCGTCGAGTGCAACTGCCCGTCGCTGTGCGGCCGCACCGGCGCCACCTGGGTCTACCCGGACCGCGACCAGGTCGTCATCAAGGTCGCGGGCGACGACAGCGACAAGGGCGCCTACTCGGACGCCCTCGGCGCCTACAGGCTCCGCGCCAGCTCGCAGGTGTTTTGCCGCCGCTGCGGCGTGTGCATCGCCAACCGCCTCGCCACGGCCACCGACGAGGAGTTTAATACCCTGCCGGAGGACGCGCGCAAGTGGATGGCCGACAAGCGCGCCTTGCTGCCGATCAACCTGCGCATTTTCCAGGACGTGGAGCTGGAGGGTCTCAATATTATGCAGGCTAATGGCAGGGACAGGCTTGGGGCGCCGTACGTGAACCCCTGATGACTGAGGCGGTGGGAATTGGCCAAGGTGGCGGTGGATGAGGGTCGGAATGGGCTGGCGCTTCTCCCAAGACGAATGCTACACGTCGTCCCTGCGTACTTTTGTGCGGACTGGACGGGTTATATCGAGGAAGTCTTAGTTTTGTTTTCCGGGGGCTGAAACAGATATAAAAATTGTCCACCTTCCTCCAGCTTCCAAATGCTGGGGTCGACTATCTGAGGCTTCCGCCTCATTCCACGTGAAAGCATCTAGTTCGCATTTCCTTGTACCTAGACTTTGCAAGAAGCTGTACCTTATTCATCAAAGAAAGGAAAACCACCGTTTTCCAGCCTTTATATGAGAGGGCCAAATCCAAGGAAAAATCACCCTCACACCGAACATCTCCCCTATCTGCATTCAGCTTTGGGCTTCGGTTGGATAAGAACCTAAATCAGAACCACCTAAATCAGAACCTCCTCGTTGAGAACATGGTAGTCTGCGAGACAACGCGCTCCAAACTCAAAGCACTCGCGGCACATGTAGAAACACCCACCCCAGCAGACGTGGCAACTGTAGCCCAGCCCGCCCAAACGCAAATACAATGTGCAAACGTCGCAGAAAACATCTTTCGTGGTAGCTCCCTCGCCCTTCCCACGATCCCCAGCTACTTTGCCTCCCTGCAACCACCGCGGGGCTGTCGGTTCCAGCAGCGAAACCTCCCGCCTCTCGGCCTCGCGCCGCAGGGCGTCGACGAGACCCTCGTCCCCCTTGCGGCGGGCCCACCAGAGCAGTGGACGGCCGAACTTGTCCGGCAGATCGAAGTCCCCCTGCGTCGCGGCGAGGAGCTTGAGCACCAGCGCCTCCTGCTGGTGCGCCACCGCGATGGCGAGCGGCGTCATCCCGTAGATGTCTTGGTGGAGGGCGCCAAGGCCGCGGCCCAGCAGAAGATCGAGGATGGCTTCGCGTCCAGACTCGATGTTGCAGACGCGGCCGAGCAGGCTGCGGCCAACACCGTCCAGGGCGAGGTGGTCGGCCCCGCGGTTGAACAGTAGCTCGAGACAGTCGAGGTTTCCGTGGACACAGGCAATATGGACCACAGATAGGCCCTCGCCTGGGATCCTGGCACTCCAGTCCGCTCCGCGATCCATCAAGAGCTCCAGGCAGCCGAGCTTGCCGCTGAGGGCGGCAATGTGGGCTGCGGTCCAGCCTTTGCCGGTTATTGCCATGACATCCGCTCCTCTATCTAGCAAAAGCTCCAGGCAGCCGAGCTCACCATTGTAAGCAGCCAGGTGGGCTGCGGTCCAGCCTTGGTCGCTTATCGCCATGGCATCCACTCCGCGATCCAACAAGAGCTCCAGACAGCCGAGCTCACCATTGTAAGCAGCCAGGTGGGCTGCGGTCCAGCCTTGGTCCATTATCGCCATGAAATCTGCTCCGCCGTCGAGCAGGAACTCCAGGCAGTCTAGATGCCCGTAATAGGCCGCTGCCAAAAGCGGGGCGTTTCCGTTTATATCTTTCACGTCGCAGGCCGCCCCAGCTGTCAACAGGTGCTTCAAGCAGTCTAGGTTCCCATTCCTGGCTGCGCACCAAACTGGAGTGTAGAAATCCTTGTCCTTGGCGTTGACGTCTGCTCCAGCATCCACAAGGAGCCTTAGGCAGTTGGTATGCCCACCTCGGCACGCGTCGGAGATTGGGGTTTGACCGTCGCAGTCTTTTACTGATATATCGACCCCCAAGTCGATCAGATACTGCAGGCAGTCTGCGTTTCCTTTGTACGCAGCCACGTGTGCTGCGGTGTTGAGCTTACTGTCAGCGGCCTCGGCATCGGCTCCTTTCTCAACCAGGAGCTTCAAGCAGTCCAGGTGCCCGCCGAGGCCGGCATAATAGACCGCAGAACTTCCCTCTGAATCGACGTCCGCCACGCTCGCCCCAGAGTTCAATAGCATCTCCACACACTCAGTAGCCCCATTGGCAGTCGCGACAAGAAGTAGGGACAGTCCCTCGTCGGTCTTGGAGTTAATGTCCGCTCCATGTTGCAGAAGAAGACTCAGGCAGGCGCTGTTGCCGAAGGCCGCGGCTGCGTGACCCGCATCCCAGCCTAGACCGTTTTTGGCGCTGAGGTCGGCTCCTCGTGCCAGGAGTAAGCTCGCAGAGGCGACATGGCGAGCACGCACCGCAGCAATTAGCGGTGTGTCGCCCTCTGATCCTGGCGCGTCGATATTTGCCCCTCTATCTATCAGCCCTTGCAACCACTCTGTATTGCCACGCTCCGCGGCAAGCCCGAGCGCAGTCTCCCCCGAATTCGATTTTGCCTCGAGGTCCGCTCCCAGATCAAGGAGCAGCTGTGTCGCGCTTCCCGCAAAGCTGCTCGCAGGGTTTGCTCCCATTATCGATCGGTGGAGGAGTGTGAGTCCGTTGTTTGTGGGCGTGTTGACCTCCAACCGGCCAATGCTGAGGGATTTGTCGAGCAGTCGTCTCCAAGTGTCCTGGCCTTCTGCCAGAGCGTAATCAAGTGCCAGGGCGCCGAACTCAGTACGCTTGGTGATGTCTACCCCTCGGTCCAAAAGCAGAGCGGCAACATCCTCACATTGGCCGATGCACGCCGAGTGCAATGCGGTTTCGGCCCACTTGTTTGTCGCCGTAACATCAGCTCCTCGGTCTATCAGAAGCCGTGCCAGTTCGGCGTGACCTCCCAACGCAGCCGAATGCAAAGGCGAGTAACTGTCGTTCTTAGTTTGAATCTGCTTCGCCCCAGCATCCAACAGCTGCCTTGCCTCCGCCAGACGCCCCATATAAGTAGCCACCATCAGTGCTGTGTCGCCGTTGGTGGTAGTCTGGGCATTAACGTCAGCTCCAGCTTCGATGAGCAGCTTGACGAGAGCTTCGCCTCCGCCCTCCCTCGTAACCGCAATATGCAGGGCAATCCATCCATCCTCGGTCGCTTTATTGACGGGAATCTTAACCTCTGTGATTATGTGTTGCAAAGCATCGTGACCTATCCAGGCGGCGAAACATAGGGGATTATCGCTTATCATGCTCTGGCCGCTGTCGTTCTCTCCTGGCGACTCCTTTTCCCACAGTGCTGGGATATTGGATGCCGATCGAGGCGGTCGAATTAGGCTCCAGACATGTGTGTGAAGGAAGGACCAGATGCCTTTGCGCGGGTCGAGGATCTTATTCACCATGTCGGCAATCACTGGTGGAACAACCAGCTTGTCAGACTGCCGCGCCAGAGCACCCAACATGTCCACCGCCAAAGGAATGAGTACACGCGGCACCTCTATCTCTCCCAGCGAGAGCCTCTCGTTCCACACACGTCTTGCGGCGAGATAGCGAAGAGATAGGGCTGTGAGGTGGCGGGTGTGGGTCAGTTCTTTGGAAGCGCCGAGGCGTCTGTCGGCCGAGCGAAGGCCCTCACGGAGGGGCAGCCGCCCCAAGAGGTACTGAATCACGGAGAAGTGCACAACGTGCACGGTGGCATCGCTGAGCGACGAGCTGGGCTCCTCCTGGGTCGCATCTGCCTTTCGTCGGACCTCAACCAGAGATCCACACAGATCGACAATGCCGCCGCGGACATAGGGTTCATCGATATCATCTGGAAGGTCGTCTTCGTGAAGCTCATCGCCGTCGTCGTCGTCATCATCCTCGGCATCCTCGTCGTCGCCGTCGGGAATCGTCAAGGCCTCGGTAAGCTCCAGTACCGTCAGTGGGCGGGGCGCAAAGGCCACCCACCGCAGGATCGAAAACGCCCGACGCCGATCCCGGCCGGCCGTTATCCTGTCCCAATTGCGATCATACAAGCTTCCAATGGCGGTGGGAGCTTGATCGACCATTTGGAGCAGCTTCCGCTTGTTCTTGTCCTCGGAAAGATCGTTTTCGATCATCTTTATCCACAGAAACATGCCATCGGATTTGGCAAGCATTTTTTCAGCAAGCTCCGACCGCTGTTCCTTGCTTTTGTTCGGCAGCTTCCTGTCCACAACCGTCTCCGATAACTCGGATGCGTCCTGGCGGACATCTTCCGGCCGGATTGAAATCTCCGTCGCCCATATATAGGGTTTAGAGACGATTTGCGAAGAGAAGGACGCGTCAAGGTATGCCTCCTTGCGGCTGACTAGCAGGACGCGAGTGTTCGTGTTTTCGGTGATTTCCGCGAGCGTGCCGAAGAATCCCATAGCCGAATTTCGATCTCTGTCGTCCACGCGGGAGGAGATATCAGGCCAAGCAGATTCGTCGAGGCCGTCGGCAATGAGGGTGCAGCCATCTCTAGTGCTGCGAAGTACATCGCTCAAAGCCTTGACAACGTCGTCCTCGCCGGCAGTTGCTGACGCTTTTATCTCCCAGTGACCAAGAGCAACCTCAAGCGCGCCGTTGTGCTGGGACACGATCTGATGGAGCCAGGACCTGAGGACTGTAAAGGGATCGCGCTCCCTGCGACTGTGCGAATCTGAAGACATGAAGTAATAGGCGACAGGACCTTTGTCCCCTACGTCGAGCGCGCGCTCAATGATCTTCGCGCTGAGAATAGTTTTGCCGTACCCTGCTGGGCCGTTAATCCAGAGAAACTTGGGCCGTACAGTCGGTGGGAGGCTATCGGACTGCCACTCGAGAAAGACCTTGCGTTCAAAAATCCATTCGCAGGTCTGCGCAAGCCTTCTTCGGCGCGAGCGGTCATACATGTCGACTGTCCATGGGGCTTCGAGCCATGCCTTGACCTCGGCGCGGACGTCGCCTGTGATCTCTGGATTAGCAGGAGACTTCTGCAGTTCGTAGTTCGTACCCGTAAGGTTCTTGCACGAAGATCCCAGGCCAACAAAGGCGTTAATCATGAAAAGACCGTGGAGTCACACTTACTGTCTCGCTGCTTCTCTAGACATTCCAACGCCTTCCGTAGCGCTGAGTCGGAGACAGGGACTACTTTACACAGACGCTCGATCAGGACACCCAGCTGGTCGAGCTTGGGCGCAACTCGGGCCTGGCCTCGAAGTGCCCAGCCCAGCTTGGCCATCTTCGAAGACCTGCCTTTTGCTGAGCTCTCACCAGCAGGGGCCAGTTCTCCAGTGTCGAAATCACCGGCCGGAGCCCTGCGGAGGCCTGCGGCAAAATCACCTGTGGGTGCACGTCGAAGGCCTCCAGCGGCGGGAGCGAAGTCACCTGTCGGCACTCTGCCGATTGACTTGGGTTCTGCAGGTATAGAAGCAAGGTTTTTGAAAGAGCCATCGACTTCAGGCATATATCGCGGATGCTGTTCAGAATTTCGGCGACTAGAGCGGCAATCGCGGGGTCATTCAGGGATTCGTGGTGAGTTGGCAACAGCACGCCGTCCTCGATCCCGACGTCTTTGCCCCACTGCGCGAGCAGAAGCTTTTCCGTGTCGAACCGGGCTATGGCCGCTCGGGAGCTGACACCTGAGTCCTTGATTGCGTCAACCTTCTCGATGACCTGGAGGCAGGTGCCGAAAAGACCGGCGATAGCTGTAGCAGTGCCGAAGGCCTCCATTTTCGCGTCGCTGAGACCCAGATACAGGCAAAGGCGGGAAGCAGCTTCGGGAGCTCAAGGTGCCGACCATGGGAGATGGAAGGATACGAAATCGGAGGGGAAAGGGAGAACGGCCGATCCTTGGCTGGGGGCAGGGAAAGTGATGGCGGGGTTTTCAGCGGAGCCGCAAAGACGCGCAATCGGCTAATCGTCGAGGTGGTGTGGTGGGCTGTAGGTGCAGATCAGGCATCCGGGAAGCGACAAGCCTGAGGAAGGATCGCGTTGGGGGCGAATCGAGCCTTACTGCCGTAGCAGGAGCCAACCAAAGCAGCCCCTTCCGCGAAGGAAATGGTTGAATGACCATTGATTGGAGCAAACTGCATCGGATAATTAGTCTCCCATGTATCAATGGTAATCTTGAGCCTTTTCACCGCCTTCTCCGATCAGACTAGTATAAGTCGGCTGTATCGGTGGGTCCAAAGGCTGGATGAACCACAAGGTATATGCTATTTTGTACATTACCCGACACCTTAGTTATACATGAAAAAGGCAAGCAATGCAGATTAATCCGGGCCAATCTAGCTCTGCTCCCATCTACATGCAGTCTCGACAATCCTCTACTTCTTCGCACGCAACCAGAGCCAAGCGCGCTTAAATACTTGGCGTAGACGTTGTAGCGCCGCGCTGAAAACCCCTCTCCCCCTACGCCCTGCGGGAACACTGTCGGCGCCGTCTTCCTTGCCGTCCTCCTCGCCGTCCTCCTCGCTATTACTCTCAACAGCGTCATCGTCGTCGCCTTCACCCATACCATGCCAGCTACTGCCCCCAGACACAGCACCCAAGCCGTCATCACTGTCATCGTCTCCCTCCTCCTCCTTCACATATATAAACCAGGCCAGAAACGGCTGCACCGTGTCGTCTACCTGTTCGTCTCCCTTGCTTCCCTCGCCAGGATGGAGCGGAAAGGCCGAAAAGCCCATGAGCCCAGCCGTCATGACCGCTTGTACCCTCAGATTCCCTGGGATGTTGTACTCGCTTTTGTCTTGCTTTTCCTGCTCCATCGCAGTGTTTCCATCCCGCTGCCCGCGACGGGCGAGCTCGGCCGGCACCAGATCCGGATGCAGCTCAATCGTCACATCGACCTCACACCACGCCGGGGGGACGTCGTCACTGTTAATGTACGGATACGCCACGGTTTGCGGGTCCGCCGCGGCTGCGGACTCGCCTTGGTACCACCAGCTGGACATAAGTCGCGGGTCCGAGCGCTGGTCGCCCTGCCACGCACCCCGCGACGAGAACAGGCAAAATGATGTGATCCAGCCCGAGAGATACGTGGGCCCGCTGCCGCCGCCCGAATAATGAGCGATGCGCGACCAAAAGTTCTTGATCGTGACGGATTCCGGAGCGCCAAACGTGTCGACCACGCCCTGGACCACGGGCGTCAAGAGGACCGCCCACTCGGCCAGGCGGGGATGCGCCGGTCCGAACGAGGCCAGCTTGGAGAGCCGCTTCAGGATGGCTTCCCAGTTGGAGACATCGACGAGAAGGGTAACGGGCGGGATGCCGCATAGGAGCACGATTCGGTACTTAAAGTAGTGCTTCGTGGCGCCCATCATAATGGCGCTGCACGCGATGGTGTCGATCTCGGTCGGGTCGAAAAGGACGGCACGATCTAGGCCTGCAGGTCCTTGCCGAGCACGTTGTCCTGGATCAAGTCGGCCATCTTGGTTGTCATGCGGCAAAGTCGATGCCCCCCGACAAGCGGGCGCGAGCTAGCTCGGTCGCAGTCTCGGCACCACGCGTGTCGACGGCGTGCTCGGGGGTCTCCTGGATCACCAGCCCCTTCTGGCCCTCGTGCGCGATGAAGAAGGACTGCATCTCTTCGGCGCGCGCGTTGACGTAGAAGGAGGATTGCGTAATGATAGCAATCCAGACGCCGTCTGGCCGCAGCACTAGGTGGTGGTGGTTGTAGGCTTCAAGACAAGCATTGACCAGCCCGTTCTGGCACGGAAAGACCGAGGGAGCCACCTTGCCGCTGAGCGTCGACTGCAGCAAGCTCACTCGCTTCAGCTTGGCGCCGCCGCGGCGCAGCACATCCTCGAGGAAGCGCAAGGACGCCGAGCCGACTTTGGTGTCCTCTGCATCGTCGAGCATCAAATCCTTTCGAGCATTGACGCCCTTGGCTGAATGAGACGCGCCTAGACCGTCACCGGCATTACGGGTACCCTTTTGCTTCTTTTTCAAGATGGGTTACTTTGTACGACGGAAGGCAAACCGAAAAGAGGACCGGGGTTGTGAGAGAGATATCAGCTGTGGCTGCCTGACTTGGCGCCAGTCAGGTGCCCGATAATAACAGGAGGACCAGGGCTTGTCAACTGTGCTGTCTCTGGGTCTGGGAGATGCCCGCCCACTCGCAACCTCTAGCCTTTAGAGACAGCGATCGTAGCGTTCAATCCGCCTATTGCCCTGCTCCTAGCTCCCACGGGGTGCAAACTAACCCCTGTAAGCGCCATTAATCCTGTAGCCGTGGAATCGTGGCTGTTAGTACTTCCAACAGCCGCCCAAGAGTTGTTCTCGCCAACGACGGCTGGCTTAATAAAGTACACGTGCAACGAAAAAGGAGAGTGGGTCCCGATCTTTAGAAAGTAGTAGGATAGCCGCTCTTGGATTCTTAGCAAAGGAAAAAGAATAAAGCCGACATGATTCCAATGGAAAACGACTCGGAACAGCCGCTGTAGGCCATTGGCATGTGGCCGGAGCGAGTCACTCGGGGCCGGCTCCTCCACGACGTGGAAAAGGCCCAAGAGCTCATGGTGCCCGGGCCCGTCTTCCGTCGCTAGTGCGAGCGCCTCCGGTTTGTCATCGACGTGCGAGCGAACCGGTCTCTAGAACACGCATTTGAGCTGATGGAAAAGCGCAGACGAGGACGAGGCATGGTCGGAGCCCTTCATTGCTATTTCGTACCGCTGGCCGCCGGCGATCGAGGAGGCGGCCGCTTCTTATCGGATCCTGGCTCCAGACCCCAAGACTCCGGGCACCAGACACGTGCGACCCATCCGGGCACCGCCCGACATCCTGGAGCGGGCCTTCAGTTTCGCCGCTGCCAAAGGCATCCGCAGGATCTCGATCGACTAGGAGTGCATCCACCAGGACTCGGACCAAGACAGAGCGCTCGGTATCCAGAGCATGCACATTGTGTATCGCTGGGCGGCCGTCACGCTCGTCACGCTTGGGCGCCACGTCATCGACGGATCCGACATCGAGGCGCTCCGTTACCTCATCGACCCTACGGACCGCGGGCAGGACCCCCTGCGCGGCCGCATCAAGGAGGACTCCTGGTGGACGCGCGCCTGGACGGCACAGGAGCAGGGTCTGTCGAGCAACCGGAAGCTCCGGTACCTCGTCGGGTGGCGCCAGGAGCTCGACCCGTCTGGCCGAGCGTGAGGCCGTGGTCCGAGAGGATGACGACCTCCAGAACGTGCGGCGGGAATGGGTGCTGACCAGCGGCCAAGTTTTTGCCATCGCCCACATGATGCCCCTCACGCCGCTGCTGATCCAGACAATGGTCTCCACGTTGGCAAACGGGACCCGCAGCATCGAAGACAGTGCGGCTGCTGGCAGAGATACGGACACGGCGGCCGCAGCACCGGCCATGTCCTTCTCGACCGCCATGAGCCTCGTCGCGCAAGAGCTTCTGTTGATCTCGGACAAGCTGGCCATCCTGGGCAACCTGGCCGATTACGCGCAGCGCCTCGACATCGACAAGGCCGCGCGGCGCCGGCTCGGCTCCTCGGCCTGCGCCATGGCGCTGTCGCTCTACAACGGCGACCTCAGCCCGCTCTTCACCTGGGTACCCAGGCCGTCGACCCCCCGCGAGGGCGGCACCTGTGCCCCCGGGTCGTCCGCCCCCTCGCTTCGTGGCTGCCCAACCAGTGCCCGAGCCGGAGACCCCCGCCACGTCCATGGCGGCCGGGCTCCGGGCCAAACCGCTGCGGGGTGGTCGGGCGGTTGTGTTGGACAGAAAGCTGGCCGTCGAGGGATTGGTGTGGGAGGTGGGTCCCTTCGACACCACGCCGGCGCTGCGTGCCCTTTCCGGGCGTTGCGAAAGATAAAAACAAAAGAAGGCCGGGTGTCGTTACTGATTGAGACGCTCATCGACGCGATCCGCGAGGACGCCATTGCCGAGAGCGTGCTGGAGGCCGTCGTCGCTCTTACGATGCAGCGCCAGCTGACAGGGCCGGAGGAGCTGACCTCTATTGTCGAGAAGCCCCAAGAGCCGCAGGTGGTATTGCCTGCCTCCGCCGCCGAGAAACTCCGACGATGGTGGCGCGGCACCGACAGGAACCGGGCCCAGTGTTCGGGAGCGTTTGCGGAATGCGGCATCAGTAGCACGCGGGGATACAGCGATGCGATCATGAGTCTCTGCGAGGATTTGGCAAACGGCGCGCCGCTTCTGGTCGGGAGGTGTCGTGTCGGCCGCGGTGGCAGCGCGGTGGCAGAGCCCGAGGGAGAGAGGTGGCCTGCCTCTGCCACAATTTCACAGGCGAGACGGGCGACGCGACAAAGGTGTTTTCGCCCCTGTCGTCGCTCGATTACGAGCTTGGGTCCACGCATGGATGCACTTGATAATTACAGGATCAGCGGCACTGGCGCGTGCAAGGGTGGGCCAACTCTGTCACGGTTCCCGACAGGACGGTGGAAACGCTCCGCCAGCGGCTGCAAGAAGAGAATGGGTTCGACCGGTTGTTGTCAAAAGAGGGCTCTACCGTCCTAGGTAGCGCCGCCGTCACCCCAGCCCCTATGCTTTCGAGCGCTGGTCTCTTTACTAGAGATGGCGTTTTACGGTTAACCAAGGTGAGTTATGACGGCCTGAACCGGGCAGCTTTTCACTGTATAAAAGGCTAAAATTC
Source organism: Magnaporthiopsis incrustans (assembly GCA_003049425.1). Lineage (NCBI taxonomy): Eukaryota > Fungi > Ascomycota > Sordariomycetes > Magnaporthales > Magnaporthaceae > Magnaporthiopsis > Magnaporthiopsis incrustans. The sequence continues at coordinate 120,017 of PYSR01000099.1, forward strand.
AATGAAAAGGCGCGGCGTATCGATGGTTCGAGTAGGTACGTGTGTTTATGCTTCCCTACTGGGGGTAGTCTTACCTATTAAAAAATAAAACTGGATGTGCATAATTAAATCGTTAGGCAAGGGGTCGGTCGAATATGGAAAGTAATTACACAACGCATAACAATGAGCATTTATAAGAAAGTGGTGGAATAGCATCTGTGTGCGCGTGCGATCAGGAAAAAGGGGGATCTCCAGGGGAGGCAGCGGGACCCTCCGGGTCCCGTGCCCTGTCACCTGACGATCAGAGGATCGCCCAAAGGGCGATCCCCTCCGTGTACATAAGGCCTAGTTCAGGGACCACTTCTGACAGATAAATCTTTTCCCTTTCATGCACAATAGAGGACCGTTTCCCTGATCACAGAGATCATTGTTCATCACTTTTGGACAGCTCCGAGCCGTCTGTAAACAGGAGTACCCACTCCTACCAACAGAAAGGGTTACTGTTGCACTTCAAAAAATCGAGTTCGCCTATTAACTAAACGGCGAAAGTTACTTGTTATAAAGAATGATAAAAGTGCAGTACTTGTTCTAATGAGTGGTCCCGTTAAGGGTGGTGATGCAACCGTCTGAACCTGGCCCCTCGGTTAACAACCCCAAGTCGCTTAAACCCCATGTGCTTGGCGGGCGTTTAGGGGTTTCCACCGCAGCAGTCGTTGGGCGTAGACCCATGGCCGCAAAAGTCGCTGATGGCGGGCTGGCAGCGGCGGCCCGGGATGGTGGGGTCGCCAGGGCAGAACTCGTCCAACGCGAGGGTGGTAGGGTCGCGGCACTGATGAGGATGTTAGCGAACTGATATATGTCTAAAGCACGTGCAGCTGGACTGTGACGACGGAGGATACGTACGAAAAAAAGGCTGTTGAACTGATGGTTGCTATCAGTGGGAAGGCCACGCTCCTCCAGGGCCCTGCTAACCCGGCCAGTCCAAAGCTGCTGGTCTGGGTTCGTCATTTGTGTTAGCATCTGCGAACGTTACTGGAATCCGGCCAAAACGTGTGGTGAAGCAGGGTCACGCACTGGGACCCTGCAGAAGGGTGAAGCCGCAGTAGAACTGCCCGGGGACGCAGGTGGGGCCGACTTGAGCGGTGGCCTGTCCAGCCAGGGCGGCGGCGGCGGCAGCGAAGACAGCGATCTTGACCATGGTGACTGATTTGGAGGTGATTGTAATGTTGAAGGCTCGTTGTTGACAATGGATACAATGCGGCTTTGAGAGCTTAGGCCTGGTGTAGAGTCGTGATATTTCAGACTGAGGGTGATGAGCCCATGCCTTTATACACGCAAGAACCAGCCGGACGGGCTGCAGTCCCTCAACCTGAGCTTGCTGATTTTGGGCATTTTTCTATCACCACAGTCTTGTGGCATCTTGCTGACCACCATCTACATACCTGTATGACAACTGCTTGGTCAGATGGAAGTGACTTGGCGCCGAGGTCGTTAGTGTTGATGTCTGAAACGCAGATGGTTTGTGACTTTTTTTCGTTGTGGATGGCACCAAGGATTGAAATCGGGCTAGTGGACTAGCCGTGATAGGGAAGGCTCATCCGTATCGTCATGTAATAAGACTTCTTTTAGAAATAAGATGGGAGGCCTAAGGTTTCCTAGGAGTGTATTACGCGAGCTCTCCTCGCCACTTATGACCTTACAAGCTAAGGGTTCGGCGGTTAGCGGTGAAGGGGTTCGACCTCGGCATGGGCTGGGAGGACCGTGACGTCTGTAGGAGGAGGGCTCATCCCCTTTGTCATTAAATTTACGCCAGTATCATCCTACATGAGGCTAAGGTCTCTCCTTGGCGATGAAGATGAGCAGTGTGGAAGATCCGAATAATAGCAGCTTGGTATTTTCTTCTCTTCTGGTGTAACATTGCCACAGCCTGGGGAGGACTTTCGGAGCGAGGTTTGAATGAGGAAATTAGTATTGCGCAAACTGCAGGCCGGCTTTCATATTTGGCGTTTCCGCCTACCGTTCGTGCACAAACAACATGTACTAGATAAATGAAAACAAATACCCTCGGGTATTTGGCATCGAGGGTTTGTTCTGGTAGCAAACTGGCGCGTGGGATGCTGGCATAGATCTCTCACGTCAGTAGTTCTTCGTCCTCTCCACGCAGTTCGGCCTATTCTTCTTCGGTACCAAACTTTCTACTCGGAAGCCTCATGTCTTTCAGCCAATAGCAGTGCCTCCCGAGCCTTGGAAATCCTGTCCGAGCCGAAAAGTAAGCCACACCATGCTTCTGTGGTTCAGTTACTCAGCGACGGTCCCTTACTATCATGCAACGGGGAAGGCGGCCGGCTGACCGAGCCGAGGGATGACATGCCTGGTATGGTCACCTGTGACGTAAATTTGGCCAGCCAGCGGCGAAAATAAATTCACATCCGATTCGTGATATCTGTCCGACTGACCCGAACCGGGCGTAATCATGATGGCGTACGTGGGTGCAAGCAATGGTCACACGATGTGCATCTGTCTCATGCTTGATTTTTCTCGCCGCTGCATTCCACACATATTGCTCGCTGCTGCCATGCTCTCTACATAAATGTGCCCATTTTTCACCGCCGGGCGGGCAAAATATCTTCAAACGGGTCAGCGGCTGACTACAGGCAAGTGGGTGGATGAGATGGAAAGATAGGCATTGTACTGTCGTTATATACCCTAAAAAGAATGGGGTCATCAGGAGGTCCCCGCGAGGGCCTCGACATTTGTGATTAGAATCCGCGGCTAGGAGATCTTTGGCAGCCGAGGAGGCTGGCTGGCACTCCGATATTGCAAAGAACCTGGCCAAATCCACGTCGTTTTATTGGCGGAGATTGGGCCCGTCGTGCATGTCCTGCTCTGTCTTAACGCACCCGTTGCTCTTTCGGGTGGGAGCACAAGGCAATCGATGGCGCACGCTAGTTGTGCTCCTTCAGCTCGGCGGGCCCTGCTGCGCCGGGGCAGCGCGCGGTCGGCTGTCGCCGACCGCAAGGCCAGACAGGAGCTACAGGTGGTGTGCGGCTTCGGTTCCATGCACCTGGCGTAGTGGTTGCCTCGACGAAAACCGTTGCGTCGACGCACCCCTACATGGCTTAAGCGAGGTAGGGTATCCAGGGGCGCTGGTTTGTTACTTGGCCAGCAGGATGAAGGAATCGTTGTTTCCCCCTTTGTTAGGATCAATAGAGCCGAGACTGGGTGGCCGACGCTGCGGGTAGGTGGCATTATTGGCCGCAGTCAACAGAGGTTGGGCATGGGAAATTGGATCCCTAAGATGAGGGTGCATGGAGTCTGCTCAGCCTGGGTCCCGGTGTATGGAGTCGATTGCGGCGGGGATGCGGCACGGTGATCCAGCCCGACGGCGCACAAGAGGATAGGAGCACCCCGCCCAAATAATCGTTGAGACCCCCCTCCCCCTCCCCCCCCTTTTCTACGCACCCTACTTACCAAAAACAACAACAACGTCCAA